>CM074724.1:3189394-3314871 GCA_037306005.1 Rhinophrynus dorsalis | reverse complement strand
ATATACAATAAAACATGTATAATAACACTGCTACTGGCAATGTAACCAATATTGAAATAAAGTACTAATAAACAGTCTATAGCTCCGGAGCTGTATTATCGTTGGGAGCTCCCTGATGAAGTGCGAGCTGATCAAGAAACTAGTCGGAGAAGGAGATTACTCTGTTACTGGAGAGGAGTACCATTTGAAAGAATATACGGAAGATTGATTCTGTTATCAACGGAGGGGGTGTTTTGGATCACATTTGTTTGTGACGGATATACATCGTATACACTGAGAGAGAAGGAGGTGGATAGAAGAGATGGGAGCGCACTTGAGAGTAAAAGGACGGGAGCACACCTGAGAGATTACTCTGGCCGTGGCGAGAAAGGAAGAGGACACCATATGGTAGGATCGTTATTTGGAGGTAACTTTATATTCAGTAGTTGCCATCCATTACGACCCGATAGAACAGTTGTCCTACACTTGAGATAGACGGGAGAGTTCAGGCGTATTGCTCATACCTAGAAGTGTGGCTGCCCGCTGTTCCACATCTGACTCTGGTGTTTTCTATGCTTGCATCCCATTTTTCATCTGTTTGCTACAGTTGGTCACATAGTTGCGGTCCACACACAGTTGTGAGGTTTATCACCCCTAGGACGTTGTATGCAGACGGCTGTTATCATCCTGAATTAAAGTGCACCAACGATAATACAGCTCCGGAGCTATAGACTGTTTATTAGTACTTTATTTCAATATTGGTTACATTGCCAGTAGCAGTTATTATACATGTTTTATTGTATATATTTTTTAATAAATATTACTTATTTTTTACAGTCCATTTGAGCGCTCTCCTATTGTATTGGATCTAGTAGACATTTTGGGCTCGGTACACTATACGAGCATTGGATAGTAGCGATCAAATTGACTGTATATGAGAGGTAGTTTATGGTGGTTTTATTAGAGTTCCGTACCCTGGCAGCCGAGGTTGGTTGGAATAATGAGGTTCTCGTTACTGCTTTCTCTAATAGGCTTTTGGATACAGTTAAAGATGAGATTGCAGCCCAGGACCTCCCCAGAGATTTAGAGGAACTGGCCTCACATTGCATCTTGATTGACTCCCGTATCTGTGAGAGACCTTCCTTCTGAAAGCTCCTGCTGAGGCATCCCGTCTGTTTAGCCCCAAGCTTTTCGTCCCCACCTGTGAATCTATTTCCTCTAGCTCCTCCTAGTCTTGAGACCTCAGGCGATGTGGAGCCCATGTGGCTTGGGTTCACTCACCTTTCTCTTGCTGAAAGGGCCTTTAGGAGGAGGGAGCGCCTGTGCCTTTACTGCGGTAAGGCAGGGCATATGCAGTGAACTTGCCCCACACTTCAGGGAAAACACTTGCACCTAAGATCCTATAGGGGGACAGACATTAGGGTGGCGTCTCAGCGTCCCTGGCTAAGAAGGATAAACCTCTAGTCTCTGTTGGGCTCTATTGGGGTGAGTGTTCCATATAGGGCTATTACTGATGGCACTTATACTCTGGTGCAGCTGCCTCTTTATCAACAGTGCTTTCACCCAGAAGCTCCATTCCAGCTCCAGACTAGTTCCATGCTGTGCCATTGAGGCGATTGATGGCAGACCCACCTACAGCTGCCACAGGTCACCCATGAAACTCGCTCCTTTGTCTGTGGCTGTAGGGGTTCTCCATCACAAAACAGGAGATCCACTCTCCTCACTATCCTGGTCCTGGTTATCCATGGTTGCACAGGCACAATCCCATGTTCGAATGGGTAAGGGCCAAAGTCATGGGGTAATGGTCAACGTCATGGTATGGTCACAAAAGTCAAAATGTCATAGGGTATATGGCAGAAGGTGCAGTCGGTGTAATTGTCACTAGGCTGAAGAGGTACCAAGAGTTCCAGGATGTAATTGATAAGGGCTGGGCTGGTGAAGTACAGTTGTACCATTGAGTTGCAACCGGATGCCATACCTCCTTGAGGTGGAGTCTACCTTCTTTCTGTCGCGGAGAATAAGGCCATGGAGGAGTATGTGCGGATGTGCTGTCCCAGGGGTTCATGCTACTTGGTTGTTGCGGTTCGGGCAGATTCTTCTTCGTGAAGAAAAGAGTGGCGAACTGAGACCCTGTATGGACTTGACAAGGGGCTCTGCCGTATCACAGTCAAAAAGCACTACCGCAATTCCAACTTACTACCAAGATATATGATCAGTTAAAAGGGTCCAAGCTGTTCACTAAGCTCGACTATCATGGTGCCCGTGATTCATGCGACATTTTGACATATTGGTACTTTCATTGGCTGCGCTGGCTGTATAGCCCCTCCTAGTGGCAGCCTTTATATACCTTGGGCTGTCACTTAGGTTTTGTCCTTTCGTGGTGTATCGCTAGAGCTGAGCTACTAGTCTCCTGTTTATCTCTCTATTTGATACCAGTGTATGACCCGGACTGTTTAACTACTCTGCTTGCTTATCGTTCCTGCTCTGTGTACCGACCCGGATTGGTTGTTGATGTTCCTGTGTTGACCCTGCCTGGCTGACGTTCCTGCTCCGTAGTACCGACTTGGCTTGTCTGGT
Organism: Rhinophrynus dorsalis; assembly: GCA_037306005.1. Taxonomy (NCBI): domain Eukaryota; kingdom Metazoa; phylum Chordata; class Amphibia; order Anura; family Rhinophrynidae; genus Rhinophrynus; species Rhinophrynus dorsalis. The sequence goes on along the minus strand of CM074724.1, from coordinate 3,312,315 downwards.
GTGGACCCGCTCCGTGTACCGACGACCTGGCGTGTTTGGCGATCCTGCTCCGTGTACCGAATCGGCTTGGCTGACGTTCCTGACCTGCCGTGACTGAAGATCCTGAAGCTCGAGTTGAGTGATCCTGCTCCAGTTTCGTGCTCGTTAAGCCTCTCCACTTACGTTTACGTTGTTGCTTAAGTCCAGTGGTCTTGCCAGAGCACTGGTGATCCGGTTTTGCACAGTAGTCCAGTTCTCTATCCGTATGCACATTGTGCCCTGTGTGACCCTCCGGTGATTCCGATTAGCACCACGAACGCTTGGTCTGTGTTTGTCATTACGCTGATTGGACTGGTTGTCAGTTCTGAGCGCCTCAGGTTGACCTCCTCGCTACAGATGCGCAGGTGTACTTTAAATCCATCAGGGGCGGTGATGGGCCTTTGTGTTAGTCTGAAGTCAGTTGGCGCATACTATTCAGTTCACGAGGCTGCATTCTATTCTCTGCTGCAGTTCTCCGGGCGTTCTATTGCACGCATGTCTGTCCGTTTGTTGGCCTTGTTCAGACCTACACTGGGCTTAACCCGTTGCATAAGTTGTCAGTCGCTGTTGTGACTCCTTGCGTAGAGAGTTACACTGGGCCTTCCTACTTTGAGGTCAATCCAGTCATTGGCCTATATTGCTTCTCGTGGTCATTCTTACACTGTATCAACTGTGATTTACCTGACCTGTGTCAGTACTGTAATTCTGTGCGCTACATACTGGGACCCGTCTGGGTTAATCATACAATTGTACCTGTCTTGTGTCAGCTTATCATATTACTGTATTCTGGACCCGTCAGGGTTAATATTATATTCATTGTGTTTCAATAAAATTGTGTTTTTACGTCTAACCTTCGTTTCTGAGTGTACATGACCTTACAGTTACGTGGGTACTGAAGTACATAATTGGACGGGTAATGCACAGAGGTATCCAGTGTGGAAGGTCATGGAGGATGGATTACATGAGCAACGTTTGGACCCAGTTGGCTTTTCAAACAATTCTTGAGCGCACCGCACACTTGGATAAACCAGTACCAGCCCCGGTGGTCCCCCCTGTATCGACACCAGGAGCTCAGTCCGTGTTGCTAACTAACTTGAACAGAGGGTTGACTGCTACAGCCCCATTACCTTTAAGGTACGATGGCGAACCCACTTTGTGCAGAGGGTTTATTAATTAGTTAGAAATCTTCCTAGAATTAACCCCTCAAGCCTTTCCTAGTGACTGCAGTAAGGTGGGGGTTTATGATTTCATTACTGACGGGCAGAGCCCTGGCATGGGCAAATCCACTGTAGGAGGCCGCAAAACCATGTACTAGGAACTTCAGTGAGTTCCTAAGGGCGTTTTGTAGAGTATTTGAAGTTTCCTCTGCTGCAAAAAACTTATGAAAATCTTATGGAGATACATACAAGAGCTCTCGCTGAATATGCCATTGAATTCCGTTACATTAGCAGCAGAGGTGGCCTGGAATGATGAGGCATTGGTAGCAGCCTTTGCACAGTGACTATGCAATCGAATTAAGATGAAACAGCAGCCCGAGAACTGCCTACTGATCTTGACGAGTTTATTGATTTTTCCATTGTTGATCTGATTTCATGGAGCACATGGCAGCTAAGGACGAGCAGAAGAGGCTCAGACGATTTGGGTCACCAAGATTCGAGCTCCACCAGATCGCCTCCCACCCATGCCTCCCTCTCCTCCCAAGCCTCCTGAACACAATACTGAGATTAGTGAACCTATGCAATTAGGGTTTACTAATCTAAAGAGGAACGGGCGCATCGCCGTCGACAAGGTCTTTGTTTGTATTGTGGCCTAGCTGGCCATTTGTTTCGTTCTTGCCCTACACGGCTCGGGAAACGAACGCACCTAGGGTACCTTGGGGGACAGGCCCTAGATGGCGTTCAGCAGTCCCTAGATCCGACTAGTCAGAAGCCTACTATTCAGGCTGTACTTTCCTGGAGAGAACTCGCAGTAGAGGTTCTGGCGCTAGTTGACTCCGGTGCTGCCGGATACTTTATGGACGAGTCATTTGCTGCCTTGCACAACATTCCAATGGTGGAGAAAGAATCTCCTTTAACTATTGAGGCCATTGATGGCAGGCCGCTGGTACCTGCTCAAATTACGAGGGAAACAATACCACTTTCCTTACAAAATGGGGCACTTCATTCCGAGGAACAACGGTTCCAAATTATCCTCTCCCCTCATCATGCCGTGATCCTGGAGTTTCCTTGGTTACATTTGCACAACCCCCAAGTTCAACTGGCAGACGTGCGAAATTACAGCATGGTCCGAATTCTGTGACAAGCATTGCATTTCCCACCCCACTAGGATTATGTGTACCTCCCCCTCTGTGCCAGCTGAATACGGCCAATTCAGCAAGGGGTGAGGCCAGTGCGTTGCCGCCGCATTGGGCGTGTGGCTGTGTTATTGATCTGCCACCTGGTGCCATTCCTCCTCGGGGTTGTGTCTACCCGTTGTCGTGCGAGGAGAATCGGGCCATGGAGGAGTATATTTCGGATGCCCCTAGAAAGGGGTATCTATCAGGAAGTCTTCCTCGCCCGCGGGGGCTGGTTTCTTTTTTGTAAAGAAGAAAAGTGGCGAACTACGCCCATGTATAGACTATCGTGGACTGAGCAAACTGATGCCTAAGAACGCTTATTCTATACCACTCATCACCGAGCTATTTCACAGATTGAAGGGCTCCTCCATCTTTGCTAAGGCTTGATTTACAGGCTGCCTATAAATTGATAAGGATAAGGGGGCCGGTGACGAGTGGAAAACTGCATTTAATACCAGATCGGGGCATTATGAATATCTGGTAATGCCTTTTGGGCTTTGTAATACACCTGCAGTGTTTCAAGAATTTATTAATGATATCTTATGTGACATGCTACAGTCTTGTGTAGTAGTGTATCTTGACGATATTCTCATTCATTCATCTAGTTTGTCGCAACACATCAAGGATGTGACCGCAAGTGCTGCTCAAACTCCGCGAGAATAAACTATTTTGCAAAATCGAGAAATGCGAATTCCACACACCCATGGTGCCATTTCCGGGCTTCATTATTTCTAAGGATGGCATCGCGATGGACAAGGATAAGTTGGCAGCAGTCCTACAGTGGCCACGTCCTAAGGGGCTCAAGGCTATCCAACTCTTTCTCGGTTTTGCCAATTATTATAGGAAATTCATTAGGAACTTTTCCACGATTGTAAAACCTCTGTCTGATTTGACACACAAGGGTGCAGATGCCTCCCAATGGGTCTCAGGAAGCTGAACAAGCTTTTGAAACACTGAAATCTGTATTTGCTTCTGCTCCTGTACTGTCCCACCCCAATCCCTCCCTTCCATTCACTCTGGAGGTCGATGCCTCTGAGATCGGGGTAGGGGCAGTATTTGTCCCAGCAACCGGATCCTGGGAGTACGGTAAGGCCTTGTGGTTTTTTCTCAAATAAATTGTCTAGCATTCAGAGCCATTACGAGATTGGGGACAGAGAACTTTTGGCAATTATCCTGGCCCCTCAAAGAATGGCGCCACCTGCTTGAGAGTACCAGAACCCCCGGGTACTGATCTTGACTGACCATAAAAACTTAACGTACCTTTCTGAGGCTAAGAGATTGTCCTCTCATCAGGCTAGATGGGCCTTGTTCTTGTCCCCGCTTTAATTTTATTGTCTCTTATCTGCCCGGTTCCAAGAATGTTAAGGCAGATGCCTTGTCTAGACAATTAAACCCAGACACTGAGAGAGATGAGACTCCAATACCGATCATTCAGCCTGATCGCATCCTAGCCACTTTACGAACTAGCATTACTTCACCCATTGGGGATGAGATTCTCGCTAACCAGGCTAGTGCACCCACCTGATACCCCAGGTAGGCAAATGTTTTGTAGCCGAACCCCTCCGTACCAGGCTACTTGAAACCTACCACACATCTAATGCTGCTGGTCATGTTGACAAGAATCAATTGATTTGGTCTCTCTCACAGTTGTTCTGGTGGCCTTCCTTGCGTGCTGACTGCATCGCTTTCACTGCAGCTTTCTTCTACATGTGCCCGTGCCAAGTCCCCTAGACACCTTCCGGTGGGCCTGCTCCAACCTATACCTAATGATGAACGTCCTTGGTCTCATGTCTCAATTGACTTTATGGGAGAATTACCGGTGTCTAGGGGATATTGCTTTATTTTGATGATTGTCGATAGATTCTCTAAGATGGCACATTTTGTGCCTCTTCCTGGCCTTCCCTCGGCTCAGGATGTTGGCAATGATATTTGCCAGAGAGGTTTTCCGGGGTGCATGGCGTACCCAGGGTGCTGGTGTCGGGACCGTGGAGAGACAATTTGTGTCTAGGTTTTGGAGGGCATTCTGTGCGCAGATGGGCATTCAGTTATCATTTTTCTTCCGCTTACCATCCCCAAACAGAGCCGCCGAGCGTGCCAATCAAAGATTGGAACAATTTCTACGCTGTTTTGTGTCTGATCATCATGACAATTGGGCACGACCTGTTGCCTTGGGGCGGAGCTTGCCAGGAATTGTGCGGTTCATTCATCGTCCGGGAGCTCCCCATTTCTCATCAATTATGGGTTTCAACCATGCTTGCTCCTGGACTAATTTCATTCGCAGCAAATTCCAGCTCTGGGATGAGCATATGGAGCAGCTCCGTTCCACTTGGGCACAGGTACAGAGGACCCTCAGTGTTTCATTCCAGCGTTATCGGTGTCAAGCTAATCGCAAGACAGTTGCCGGCGGTCTCCATCCAGGTTGGGGACAGGGTATGGCTCTCCTCCACGAATCTGAACCTGCAGACTCCATACAACAAGTTGGCTCCCCGGTTCATTGGTCCCTTTAAGGTTATCCACAGAATTAACCCTGTGTCGTATGCTCTGGACCTCCCAGCATCCATGAGGATTCATAATGTGTTCCACGTATCCTTGTTGAAGCCTCTGGTATGCAACCGGTACACTACTACTCCTGTAGCTCCCGGTCCTCTTCTGGTGCAAGGTCAGGAGGAGTATGAGGTACAAAATATTATTGACTCACAAAGATTTAGAGGGAAATTACAATATTTGGTCCCATTGGAAAGGTTACGGTCCCTGAGGAGCGTTCCTGGGTCGATTCTAAGGACCTTCATGCTCCCAGATTACAGCGCAATTTCTCATGCTAAGTATCCCCAAAAACCAGGCCCCTCGTCTCGGAGAAGGGTCTTTGAGAGGAGGGTTCTATCATGGTGCCTGTGATTCATGCGACATTTTGACATATTTACTTCCTGGTGCCTTTTAATTGGCTGCGCTGTATAGCCCCTCCTAGTGACAGACTTTATATACCTTGGGCTGTCACTTAGGGTTTGCCCTTTTGTGGTGTATCCATGCCTAGTGCTAGTTCCGTTTACTCCTATTTGATACCAGTGTATGACCCGGTGTTACAGCTTACCTTGACTTCAGCATCACCTGCAGGCGCAAGGCTTCTAGCATGCTGCAGGCCTCTGTTTTATGTTTGCTTACTGTAGTCTCCGCCTACCAACTTCCTATTTCCTCCCTCTGAGCTGCTCCTCCTACTTCCTGTGGAGGGGTTTAAAGGGCAGACTGAGGCCTGTTCAGATGCCCTTGCATTGTTGTTCAAAGCAGATCTGTTGCATTGGGCTCCGTGTATGACCTGGCTAGTCTTCCATCCATTCTGGTACTGACCTGTGGCTTGTCTGACTATTCTTTAGCCTAACCCCTAATAGTGGACATCCAATCTGGTGCAGACTTGTGGCTCTGGATGACTACCTGATCTGTGTATGACCCGGCTTGTCTGACTACCCCCTCTGGTGCTGACTGGTGGCTCTGTCTGACTATTCTTTCGTCTTTTCCCTTGGTGATCAGACACCCTATATAGTGCGGGCCTGGGGCTCTGGTAGACTCGCATATCTGACTGCAGGCTGAGTCAGACCCTATTCCTCTTCGGATCAAGATCCTGGGTTCCTGTTCCAGCCGAGACTTCCAGTGGCTAAGGCCTAGTCTCCAGCACAGTGGTTTAGCTTTGCAACCTATTATTTCTGATAGCAGGCTTGCTGGCTATTACCCAGTGCTTATTGTATATATTGTATATACCCGCTGTATGTCATTTGTTAATAAACTGCATTAACTAAACTGTACTGACTCCTGAACTTTTCTGGGTAACCGTGACACCCGGAATGTTTGACTACTCTGCTTGCTTATCGTTCCTGCTCTGTGTACCGACCCGGATTGGCTGACGTTCCTGTTCCTGTGTTGACCTGGCCTGGCTGACGTTCCTGCTCCGTGTACCGACTCGGTTTGTCTGGTGAACCGCTCCGTGTACCGACCTGGCGTGTTTGGCGATCCTGCTCCGTGTACCGACCCGGCTGGGTTGAAGATCCTGCTCCAGTTCCGTTCCTGCTCGTTAAGCCTCTCCACTTATGTTGTTGCTTAAGTACAGTGGTCTTGCCAGAGCACCGGTGATCCGGTTTTTGCATAGTAGTCCAGTTCTCTATTGTGCCCTTTGTGACCCTCTGGTGATTCCGATTAGTACCATGAACGCTTGGTCTGTGTTTGTCATTACTGAGGTTGGGTACGTTTGGGTGCCTCAGGTTGCCTCCTCGCTACAGACCGGAGCGTACGTTAACCCCTTCAGGGGCGGTGATGGGCCTTTGTGTATAAGTCTGAAGTCTCAGTTGGGTGCATTCTATTCCTGCTGCACTTTACATTTATTCACGCTGTCTGTCTGTAGTCTTCGGTGAGGCATTCACTGTGCAGCAGTCCTCCTTTGCTGCCTTGCCAGACCTACACTGGCTTAACCCGTTGCATACGTGTCAGTCGCTGTTGTGACTCCCTGCGTAGAGAGTTACACTGGGCCCTTCCTACTTTGAGGTCAATCCAGTCATTGGCCTATATTGCGTCTTGTGGTCATTCTTACATTGTATCAACTGTGATTTTCCTGACCTGTGTCAGTACTGTAATTTTTGTGCTACATACTGGACCCGTGTGGGTTAATCATACAATTGTTACCTGTCTTGTGTCAGCTTATCATATTACTGTATGCTGGACCTGTCAGGGTTACTATTATTCATTGTGTTTCAATAAAATTGTGTTTTTACCCATACCTTCCGTTTCTGAGTGTACTGAACCGTAACAGACATTTAGCACCTGCAATAGAATCTAGCCCATAGTCTGCCCTTGCTTCCTGTTGTAAAAACGTTCATCTACCACCGTTTCTGATAAGCTATTCCACATATTTTCTACCATCTCAGTGAAGCAGAACTTTCTAACATTACACCTAAACCGGTGTCCCTCTAGTTTTAGACTACGACCTCTTGTCCTAACATTTTTTACTCCTATGAAATGTACTTCCCTCCTGCACTTTGTTGAATCCCTTCATGAATTTGAAGGTTTCTTGACAGCAGCTGCGTCAATATGTTAACCTACCAAATCCTCACAACCCTGTCATACCACCCAAACCCCACCATGACCTAAATAAGAGACAGAATATATAACATGGATAAAAAGTCCACAACATTTATTAAATTAACATGTTATCCGATAGTGAAACAGAAAACAAATACAATAAAAACAATAATACATTTTCTTGGAAAATAAGAACTTGTTACAGGATCCTTGGCACCGGTTCCAATTTTTCACTGTCATTTTGTAATTAAACCATCTCTTATCACCAAGACACAGCATGGTACTCCACTAGCCGACTCAGCTATTCAGCACAGTGGATAACCCTGGTTAACCCCATCTCCCCAGTGACCCCTTAATGACTCTTGACATGCTAGGACCGTCAGGATGGTCCCAGCACTTAAAGACCACTTATGGTCCTGGCACGTCATGGAATTCCGGGGGTCCCATCCCGGAATCGTATTGAAAAAAAAAAATAAAATCCTGTGGTCGTTAAGTGCTGGCTGCACGGCTGAATCATAAGGGGTTAAAGAAAATTGGGCGTGACAATCCATTGGGCCGAGAACCCCGCCAACACTATGTAGTATTCATACCTCACTGCTGCAGACTCCTCCAACTCTCAAAAGCCTTTTCTAGTGTGATGGGGTTATACCGTTCTTCCAGATAACTTTATGAGGAATAGTTATTCCCTGCTCTAAGTACAAGTGCAGTAATGTCTCACACTCTTATAAGACAATTAGGCCAGGATTCATCAAACTGTGGGGAAAAAGCAATGTATCAAATACGCTGCTCTTCTCTGCAATCACTGACGGACACCTTTGGGTATTTTCATCAATGATCTGGCATGTTGTCCTGCTTTGCATATGCTGCAGCAGAGCATGGGGAGCCCTGCAGCAGAGACAAAATCACTTTATTGCTAAAGAATTAATTCATTGGAAAGGTCTAAAAAGTGTGCCTGGTTTGCAAGCATACTTTGTAGACATTTTCAGTGAATGAATTCTGTTTAAGTAACGCGATTTCGACTCTGCTGCAGAGCCGCCTGCTGGTCCCCGGACTGGCATCTCCTGCTGTCAGCTAGATGCCGACATCAGGAGAAGGGGAGGGAGGGGGGAAATTTGAATTCCTATATCTCTCAAACCATAGCAGTTTGAGAGACAGGGTTTGGAGTGTATTGATTAAGCCCTTAGTGACCGACCGCGAACGACCGGCACTTAACGCCCACCGAACTTCTTTCCCCCATTACCTTCAACAACTTCCTGGAAGTATATGTACGTCCTCTGTCACTAACTGACAGATTCTGAGGGACATACATGTACATCCATTGTTGGGATGGGGTTAATATTTTAAATAATATTTTAAACTCTACATAACTGGACATTTTTTTTTGGCACATTACTGTCCCTTTAACCCAAGTAGGTTTAAAAGAGATGTATGCATTTTATAAATCTGTAATGTTAATCTTAAAGAGGTTAACTTGTTAAGTAACACTATAGCTTTCAATTCCTCAGTGAAGTTGTTTGTTAAATCTGACATTGCAGTTGACATGAGGGTAGCCATATGATCTCATAATACTAATATTCCTCTTATGAGTTCTTCATCATTAAAATCAGATATATGACCAATCATGGACAACGCATCACTTTATAGGTGTCTGTAATTATTAAAATATCAGCAGTACTCAATACTTTACTACCAACATCTTTATCTTTCTCACATACAGCATTAGTAACTGTGTCATTGTGAGTGTAAGCTATATTTGTATAGGTATTGTTGGTTCCCCGTATGGCAAATCAGCAATATTTATTTCTAGCACATCATCAGGACCCATCATGATATTTATTTGGTCTCTTATACCTTTTATCACTGAGTCAACTCTATGAGTTGTGCAATCAGATAACCATTTCTGGAACAGGGAGTAAGTGGTATAATTTGTTTTAACAAAAGCAAGCTTTACATCTGTACGTGTGTGTGTATATATATATATATATATATATTATATATTTGTTTGTGTGAATGAGGGAATGTCTGGATTACATATTCCTTTCTCTATCAACTTCTCTTGGATTACGTTGAAATAGGTTATCTTTGTGTTTGCATGAGTGCAAAACATCTCTCACTACCTTTATAATTCCATTCAGCAGATAAAGCTTGTTCTCTTAGTCTTCTTGTGTTTTCAATTAACACTTCTACTTTCAGCTTGGGTTAGCAGTCCCTCCCATCCATCATCTTCATTGCCGTTCTTCCACCAATCAAAATAAAGGGCACTGGGACAGAATATCACCCCAGTGTGTGTGTGGTCTTACTCCATCAAGAAAGCGATATTCCTCTTTCTTCAGTATCTTCCCAGTAGTTTTATCTTTGCATCACTTCTTCATTTGAGAAAGAAGCCCTTTTGTGCATTCTGTCCAATATTCAGGTAAAAAATTGGATATTCTTTATATCTTACATTGTCCTGACTGGTGCCAAGATGTGGACACAGGTCAGCCTTAAGTTCTTTAGCTGGTCATAACCTTGTTGATTGACAGTCAACATAGTAACAATGTCCAAATGCTGCACAGAACATGTTTTCTCTGTATGTTCTTTGGTTGGAGTGGTCATGTAAGGGTAAATCTTATTGCAGTGTAGAGGCTTGAACCATTTTCATCTGTTCATTAAGATGATCTGTTCATTAAAATCGCAGTGTAGAGGCTTAAACCATTTTCATCTGTTCATGAAGATGATCTGTTCATTAAGATCGCAGTGAAGAGGCATGAACCATTTTCATCTGTTCATTAAGATTATCCCTGACCAGTCGTCTTCTTTCTGGAGTGGTGATCACAGCACTTTTTGCCATTATATTAGAGACCATTAGAATAATTTGATAAACTCCCAGTGTTCTCAGCTTCTCTACAGTTGGCTTAGGAAAAGGTTTCCAATATAGTCATTGTGGTAGGCCTGGAGTCTTTGACAAATATCAATCATATTTCAGTTTGTTTCCACTTTTTCTGGAATTCTTCAATACATATTGAGGTTTCAGAGGAATCAGGGTGTAATTACAGTCTTGTGCATCACATTCTTCCTCTTTATTGCATAGTGGGGACATATTCAGGAGCTTGTGTAGAGAGTCTATTGTCCATCAGCTGTTTTACTTGAGTCAGAAGAAACCATAGTGAGCAGGTCTGTACTTCGGCAGGATTTCCTGTTCTCATTTTCAGATGTGAGATTAAAATGAGAAGCTGGATTTAATTACTAATGCTTACGGTATGTTCTCAGACTTGTCTGTCCGCTGTGATAAATGTCCTCTCCATTAAAAGGGAACTTTCACCTTCTATTGACTTCATCTTCATTTATTGTGTTTAAAGGTTCATCATGATGTTTTTTTTTTCCTTAAATATTTGTAAAATTCAAGATATTACATTTTGACGTATTGATGCAACGTCCTCTAGTCATTCTTTGCGACACTAGTCGTGCAGAACAGATCAATGTACAATCCCTCTTCAGCTTTACAGTGACTCCCCCTAGGCCGCCCCACTAATTTGCATAACTGGTGAGTGCCTTTTGTCAAGTGAGCACAGGTTTCAGTCCGCACTCATTTCAAGCTCTGTTTATCTGTAAGTTCCATCCGCTTTTCATTCTTTTCATTGCATGTCAGCAAGCAGAGTGGAACTTACAGCTTGTGTGCCCACGTCTTTAGTTATCCTTCAAGTAGGAAGCTCAAGAAACACGCCCTGGTAAGAAGGGGATGGATTTCAGAACTTCATTGACACAGAGTGCTGCCTCTCACACAGAACTTAGGCAAGATGGCAGCATTCTATTGCTTTCCATTTCGGACTTATTAAGATGCGATTAATAAGGAAAATGGGCAACATTGACATTTTGTTTACAAGAATTACAATGACTTGGGCAAACAAACCCCATACAACATCGATTAAGTAGACATGACAGTTCCGCTTTAAGCTTTGTCTTTATGCAGTGATTTCCATCTTGGTCTCAATGGTTAAGTGGTCTGTAACCTCTCCTGGACATACTGACCGGTTTCTGAGAAATGTGTTTGGGTGTGTATGCAGGCCTAGAGAAATAATCTCTTAATTCCTATAAAACAGTGAATTGATCTAGGGCTTGATTCTATTACCAGCGCTAAAAATAAAACAGGCTTTTTTTTTTAAGTTAGGTTTTTAGCATCCTATTACCCGACTTGTGAAAACAAAATCAGAGGTAATTACACATACCGCCAGTCAAAACAGCACATAAGAAACAATTAAAAACAACGTGCAATTAGTATCCTCTTACCCACGGTCAGTATCACCGCCTATTTTGTTCTATACAATTTAAGTTGGAAATTCTGTGCCTCAGAGGTTGAGGAGTAGAAGCCATAACGACAGCTTCAAAACCATCGTTGTTCAAACAAAAGCAGTGTATAATACAGTATACAGCATAGAAATCCAACATAGAGTACCCCCTTCGACATTTTAAACCCCCTTCTAAAATTCGACTTACAGTACTTTCTTTCACTTTAATTTGACAAATATTATTCACATTCCACATTTTAACCCTTCCCCTTCAAAATATGACTTACAGTGCTTTCTTTCACCACTTTTATGACAAATATTATAAGTTCAACATTTTAACCCCCACCTTTAACATTCGACTTACAGTGCTCATATGACTTTCTTTCACCATTTAAATTCAACATTTTCTTCTCCTATTTTGTTTTCGACATTGCTACCCCTCTGGTACTCAAAGGGTTAATGCTGGGATGCTGGTGTGAGATACTGTTTGATAAAACCTGATATTTGATTAGCAATGATTACCCTTCATGAGTACCCTACAAAACTTTATTGTACAGTAAATCCATGGAGTCTAATGTTTAATTCACTCCAGAACAAGTTTCATGATCCCAGTGGATTTGAAAATGAGCCCATCTCAGGTGAAATGGAGCACAGTGCACTCTTCTCAAGTGTCTTGTGTCTGAGAGACATAACAATGTATTATACCTGGGACCTATCAGTGAATGAAAGATGATAATTCAACAAGTTATTTCTGTATCCGATTTAAGCCTTTGAGTGCCAGAGAGGTACAAAATGCATTGCTTTGCAATTAATGTGGTGAATGAAAGCACTGTAAGTCGAATTTTAAAAGGGGGGGGGGGTTAAAATGTCAAAGGGGGGGAACTCTATGTCGGATTTTGATAATGTGGGGAACACATCTACCACTAAACTTGATCTTTCTGTCGTCAAATGTCTGTCTGTTTCCTTGGACTTTGATATTTTGTGCGTTTTTTAGGTGGTAGTTGAATAAAAGCATACAGCGCCAGTTTTGTTACTTCTCTGAAAAGTGCTGTCTACGCCAGTTTTGTTTTACTGTGGTTCTGTAATAGAATACCGACGTAACACGTCTGCAAAATTCACACTGCATGTTTTTTCTTGTAACGCCGGTTTTAGTGCGGGTAATAGAATCAAGCCCCTAGTCTCCCTGGTGCAGAAAGGTTGTTAGCACTAAATTCAGTATACATTCTAAACCAAACATTTCATTTGATGTATTACCATTAACAGCAGTAGGTTAGTAATACCTAAAATGTAAAAAAAACAGGTTGTAGGTTTTATCTCCCTGAGTAAAACATCCCACTGTGGAAAGTTGTTTCATTCAAAAGTTATTACACCTATGGAGATTTAAGTTTAACTGAACAGAGCTGTACAATAGGATGGGTGTAAGCAACAGCGCTACTGTTTAATTTCAGGGAGCTGTGATACTGCACCTAAAAAATTCAAGTTTGAGCTGTTATAACTTTTGAACTAAAACACCTTTCCACAGTGAGAGTTCCCTTGTTTTAATCAGGGGGCTAAGTATTACTATCTCTTTAAAATAATAATGAATGATTTTGCACAAAAGAGAATTACAATTGTTGCTGGATCAATGCATCATCTTTAATAGTCAGATCAGGGACATCAGTCCTAGAGACTTGATCAATTTTAGTAAATGTGCCACATCCTAATATGTGATAAGAGAGGTTACAGTATATCTACATATTGAGAGCTCTACAATCTCTAAAGCAGTGGTTCTCAATCTTTTCTTACTCAAGTCAGCATCAGAGACGCAATCCCGTTATTTTTAAACGAATGTCTTCATTGGAATGGTGTACAAAGTGTGCTTCCAAACCAGGGGGCAAACCAGGCACACTTTTTGGACCATTTAGACCACGATTGCGGCTCTGCTGCAGCGAAACGTGTTGGGCGAAGCCTAAAGAATCTGCACCAGAGGGTGTCGTGCAGAAAGCCAATGTGCTAAAACGTGTCTAAATATTGATAATGATTACTCAGAGATAGTCAGCTTAGAAAGCGGTTACCCACGAGGGACAGCCAGTCAGCACGCTAACCACCATACAGGCAGTCAGTCTAGAAAGCGGGAAGTGCCCGCGAGGGATAGAGAGTCAGTGTGTAAGATTGTAGCAACTGACAAGCGAGCCACGATAAGAGACTGAACTCGCAACTATAATGTTTTGTTGAATAGGGAAGTATACATAGAAATAGCTCCTAGCCAGTAATATCACTACAGAAAAGTTATCACCATTTGATTAAGAGAGCAGCCATGCAAGACAAAAACGCTGAATGTTGTATAGTAACTGAGAAATGACTGCGATAGTCCTGTACATTAAAACAGGGAGGCAGAGGGGCTGACCAGCTTCTGTATCCAGAGTGATACATCAAGGTGGTTAACTTATACAGAACAATATGTATCAATACTTGTTAACTTTCTTTAGGTGTTCCAATATATCCTAGAAGTACACAATACTCCTGGTATGTGTTTTTAAGAGGGTTATTTTCTTTTAAGTGATATAATAAAATGTATTTGTTTTATGTTCCACCTAACATTACTTGTTGAACTGGTCTCTCTAGAAATAGTGGGCATATCAGGGGGCAACTCAATAGCCCTAATCAATAATATCCCAAATTAATTGCAACTTCTTTTCTTCATTATTGTAATATCCCTTTGCTGAATAAGAAGTATGTACAGTAAAATCTTGGGTATAATATGCACATTATATATTAAGTGGGGGTGCGTACTATACACAAGAAAAAAAAAAAAGCCATATATATTTTTTTTTGCACCCACCATCCCTCCACCCAGCACAATCCACTCCCAGCTTGCCCCTCCTGCTACTCATCCCCCTCCACAGTCATCTGTGATTGCCTGATTCCAGCAATGCCCTATGTGGACCTTTTAATTTAAGCTAATGGTAATGCCCTTTGAGGAACCTCAAGGTCCTCACAGGGCACTACCGTATATCCAATGCACAGAGATCCTGATGCCCGCCACACTGCTTTTTTTTTTTTTTTTTTTTTTGGTAAATGTGTGCCACTGCATTGCTGAAAGTTTCCCCCCCTCCCTCCCCCTTCTCCTGACATCAGTGCTGTGCTGACAGCAGGAGATCCCGGTCCTGCAACCAGCCATTGGCTCTTCAGCAGAGCCGAAATCGTGTTATTTAATAAGAACGACTTAATTGGAAATGGTCTACAAAAGTGTGCCTGGTTTGCCAAGAACTCTTTGTAGACCGTTCCAATGAAGTAATTCTCCTCCCTAGGCCAGCCAATCCCCATCCCAGGTCAGCAAGCAACTACCCCCATGCCAACCAAGTAACCCCCACAGGCCAGCCATCCAACTACCCCAAGGCCAGCCAACTACCCACCAGGCCAGCCAACTACCCCCCTCTCAGCCAACCAGTATCCCCAGGCCACTCCACTTCAGCAAATCTATATTACTAAAAGGAGAAGCTTGGTAGGCAGCCAAAATTCTCTGGCACTGAACACACCCAGGAGCGTACACACATACCCAGGGGACGCAGAAAGGAGGAGACATTCATGTGTCCTCCATACAACCTTACCAGGGAGATACAATGGGGTGTGATGTCCCTCCCTCAGCGTCCATCTCACAAGAAAAAAAATGGTGGACACACACGCTTCCCCACTCACACACACCAGTCTTCTGTGGCCTCAACAAGGGAGAACATGCACTGGAGTGACAGATTCATAACAGTCCTGAGATGCCGCTGCTCTTCTTCTGTGTTAGGTCCTTTTGTGTGTTAACCCTTTGAGTGATAGATGTGTATCCAATGCATTGGATACATTTGTGGAACTCAGAGAGTTAATTTTGACTGTGCTCTGATGCTGCACGCTTCACTCCTCTCCCTCTTATACTCAAGCATACGGCACTGGAGCAAACTGGCAATTAACCCCTTGAGTGCCACAAATATATTTAATGCATTGGATACACATCTACCACTCAAATGGTTAACACACAAACAGGACCCAACACAGAAGAAGAGCAGGGGGCATCTCATCACTGTTTCTCACTACAGCGAATCCTCACACATATACATATATAAACACTAGCAATGTGGGACGGTGTTGCCCGTCATGTTATGCAGGGAATGTTTTTTTTTTTTTTTTTAAATAAATGTTATGATAGTGAAATATGGCGTAGGGTGTACGTGTCAGAAAGGTACACACAGTGATACACAGACACATGTGCAAACACACACATATACAGGGGGACACACAATGATAGAGAAACATGCAACACACATACATACACAAACATGCACTGACATACACAAACAGTGACACACAGATGCAAAGCAGAACATACATACATACAGTGTGAGCAGTGTAAGTAACATACCTCCCAACATTTCAAATGGCCAAAGAGGGGACACTTGTGTTTTAGGTGGTGTTACTGGGGGCATGGCTGGTGGTGTAGTTTAGAGAATTTTTAACCCTTTCAGTGCCAGGGGTAAGCAATGCATTGCATACCCCTCTGGCATTGAAATGGTTAAGTTACTCTTTGTGTAAGTGAATGATTTAGAAGAAGATGAAAGTATTTTTACACAGACTAATTTATAAGATATATACAGAAGTTTATACTCACATTACTGTGGGTTTTATTGATGTGGAGCAATCTGATTCACTGGTATATACACCACACAGTGTGATCTCCTAAACAGAGGAGCAGAGGGATTTGGGTGTCAAACAGGGACTGTCCCTCCTATACTGTACAGTGCCAGTCCTTATACACAGACACATGCAGACTGTATATTTTACAGCAGAGGTTCTCAACCCATGCCCCTCAGTGGCCACTAACAGGCCAGGACTTAGGAATTTCCCTGCTAGAACACAAGTGTGTTGATCAGAGGCTCAGTCGTATTGATTAACTCACCTGTGCTCTTAAAGGGAAATTCTAAAATCCTGGCCTGTTAATAGCCACTGAGAGCACAGGTTGAGAACCACTGCTATACAGTGCCAGACCATTGTAGAGAATTTTAACCCTTTGAGTGCCAGGGGTAAGCAATGCATTGCATCCCCTCTGGCACTGAAATGGTTAAGTTACTCTTTCTGTAAGTGAATGATTTAGAAGAAGATGAAAGTATTTTTAAACAGACTAATTTATAAGATATATACAAGTTTATACCCACATTACTGTGGGTTTTATTGATGTGGAGCAATCTGATACACTGGTATACACACCACACAGTGTGATGTCCTAAATAGAGGAGCAGAGGGATTTGGGTGTCAAACAGGGACTGTCCCTCCTATACTGTATAGTGCCAGTATCACGGTGCCCGAGATCCCTTGTTTATGTTTTCCTGTCAGTTATCCTGTGTTATGTTCTCATTGGTTGCCTGTGTTAAGCCCGCCCAGTATGGCCTTTATATACTGGGCTTCTGCACCAACACATTGCCCTTTCGTGGTGTTCCTGTACCAGCGCTACTACTGCTCAAGGAGTTTCCAGTGTACCGACTTGGCTTGCCTGATTACTCTCCAGTTCCTGCGCCTGTGAACCGACCCGGACTGCCTGACTATTCTTCTGTGTTCTCTCCTGTGTATCGACCCGGCCTGGCTGATGTTCCTGCTCCTGTTGTACCGACACGGACTGGCTGACGTTCCTGCTCCTGTGCACCGACCAGGCTGATCTCCGTTCCAGCTTCCCTGGTCCTTGTCGCCTCGGCGACATTCTTATATCCGGTGCCTTGGTTTGTCCAGCATCTCTGTTCCGGCAGGCTCACCAAGTGTTGTCTCAGTATTGCTCTACAGAGCACCTCTGGCCTAGTCCTCCACACTGTCATACCGGCTGCAAGTGTTGCCTCCGTGACTGCTCCGGTACATTGCCATTGACTTACGCTCTACTCTGTCAGACCGGCTGCAAGTGTTGGCTCCGTGATTGCTCCGTTACATTGTCTTTGGCTTACGCTCCACACTGTCATACCGGCTGTAAATGTTGCCTCCGTGATTGCTCCGGTACATTGCCATTGGCTTACGCTCCACACTGTCATACCGGCTGCAAGTGTTGCCTCCGTGATTGCTCCGGTACATTGCCATTGGCTTACGATCCACTCTGTCAGACCGGCTGCAAGTGTTGCCTCCGTGATTGCTCCGGTACATTGCCTTTGGCTTGCGCTACACCACAATCCTACCGGCTGCAAGTGTTGCCTCCGTGATTGCTCTGGTAAAGTTCCACTGGCTTGTTTTCCGCTACTGCCATACCGGTTGCAGTGCTGCCTCCGTGAATGCACCGCTAGTGCTCCTTTGATTCAGTGTACTGGTAACTCTCGGTTGGGTGCAGACTCTGGCGTATTTAAGGATCATTTCAGTACCTTCACATATGGGACTGCTTACCATCCTTGATGAACTTTAACTCCTGCATTGCCGGAAAACTGGGAACCTCCTTTTCTGCCTGACCTGTGTCAGTACAGACTGTTTGTCTCCTATATTTGTAATGGACCTGTGTGGGCTTGATATATTACCTGTCTTGTGTCTGTACTATACTGTTGTATATTACAGGACCTGTGAGGGTTCTTATTGCATTATTGTATTCAATAAAACTGTGTTTTTATCCTAACCCTGTGTCTGTGAGTCAAACAAACCGTTACAGCTAGTCCTTACACACAGACTGTATATTATACAATGGCAGACCGTATATAAATAGTTTGTCATACCTGCTATACTGTGAGCTATGTACAGCATGGAAATGATTGCAGGAACTGGCACCTCTACTTAAAGACAAACTGACAATCTGCTCTCTTTGTGCAATATATAAATACAGTCACAACCATGTCTCTGCCACTTACCAGCTCAGCTGAAGCCCTGCTCTGCACTGCCTGATCATGTCTCTTCCGCTGTTCCACTTTCCCAGCTTCTCTGTGCTAGCAAGTCAGCTCCCCAGCATCCTGCCTGCTGATTGGTTAGAAATTGGCTCACTTGTAGTAATTGGCAGGGCTGTGCAGGGTCACAGACAGGGAATGAAGAAGCTGCATTATACAGATTGAACCATGGCCTTCCAGCTGTAGCTTGAACATAGTTCCCATCATCCTCAGCTGCTCTGTGTGCGTGTCTCTCTATGAGTGTGTGTATATGTGTGTATGTGTCTGCCAGTGTGTGGGGGGCATGTGTGTGTGTCTGTGGTGTAGGAGTGAGTGGCAGCCATTTTTTTTCAGCCTTGGTGGGCGGGCTGTATAGTGGGGGTGGGCAAAAAATCACCCCCCCATTGAATCACCCAATGGGAACAGTAACTCCTCCTTACTGCTGCCCCTGGAGTTGCCAAAAATGGATGCATACGAAGGGAAGGAGACACACCAGGCTCAATGTAAAGAAGGGGGAAGTGAGTGGGTTAATGTGAGAGCTGGAAAATAAGACACCAAATACAAACAATTACTTTCAGTGGCCATAGCCGGGACAAGGAGCGGGTAATTAGGTGAGGAGAGAGCTGCACACTGCAGTCCCCCCTCTGCCAATAGGTGGCTTGCCAGCTGTTCACACACTATATTTCCCACCATCCTGAGACAGCCGCTACCCTTACAGGTACACCGTTTCAGGGCTAGAGAGGTATTCAACATATTGAGTTTCAATGCCTTGGATACCTCTCTGGCACTCAAAAGGTTAAGTAGCTGTCAGGGTAATGGAAGTCAATGCCAACTGCGGGGTCCATTCTTTCCCTGACACCTACTTAACCCTTTGAGTGAAAGGCATCAGCGGGAGCCTCACTTCCTGTCTGTAAGAAGGAAAAGAATCAGCATGGCAGTGTAACAACTGAAGCTTCCCCTCCTCTGAACCCTGCAGTGGCTCCCCTTGCTTGGATGTCAGGGTTCTGGGTATCTGAACCAGCAGGAGAAGGCGAGTTTCCCACCATTCCATCATTCTGCTACCGCAAGGAAGTGATTATCTCTCACGCAGGGCAGCCCATGCTGAATTTTGCTTTCTGTGCCTCCACCCCGACACTGAAGGCTCTGCACAGAGAGAGTGGACTCATCCGCATTAAACCTGGCACTAAAAGCTGGAGCACATAGTCTTCATGGCCACCAATACACAGCCATTGGCACGCCACCTGCTGGTCACATACAGGAAGGTGTCATCATGAGAGATCAATTTATAGACTTGTGAACAGACCTTGAATGGACTATTAACCATTCGAGGGCCAAAGGATTATCCAAAGCAATGCCCATCTGGAACTCAAACGGTAAATTTCACAAACTCCTGGCTTAAAACATTCTTTATTTTTCCTGGAATTTTGTGTGCTGTCTCTCCCTCGTGGCACCTGGATCTCTTGTGACAAAAGACTTTAACCCTCTGAATGCCACAGGGATACACAATCCTTTGCAATACATTGCTTACCCGTCTGGTACTGAAAGGGTTCACATATCTCTATCTGTTTAGCTGCACTGTCTGCTGCTTGCTCTGCGGTGCAATGCTTTGGTCTCCATCACATTGCACAGCCAACAGCGGCTCCCTTACTTATTCGTGCCTTTACTTTAATGTGCTTCCATGTGTCCACACTCACAACCAGCCACTTTCTCTTCCCTAACCTCCTCCTCCTCTCGTTACTTTGCAATATGCCAGTGCGATCTCCTACACAACTGCCCCTAACACACACAGTAAAGCGGGGGACAGACAAAGACACACACACATTCTGTGCTCCAAACATACGCACTGTACAGTTACATGTTCTGCCCAGAGAAGACATTGCGGCACTGGGGCCAGTCCTACAAGCACACACACACCATAGTCTTCTATATCGTGCACAGGAGACACCATATACAAGCCAATGGTATGTGTCCTCGTAGGACTGTCCCCTGGTGCTGCAATGACTTCTCTGGGCACAATATGCAACTGTACATCTGCAGGATGCCATCCCTGTGGTTCTGGAAAAAAAAAAAATTGTACAAAAGGCATTTTTTAACACACGTTACGCACCAACCCCACTCAGGATTTAGCCCCTCCCCTTTTTGACACCAGTCCTGGCATTTTGCCCCAGCAGCACCACAGGATGCCAGATAAACCGCTCAGGTATGCTCATGATTCAAGCCAATCTGGAGTAAAATTTGTAATGCAGCCTCTCTGTATAACCCTTTCCGTGCCAAAGGGTTAAGACAACAGGACATGTTCCTCTGTATTTTCTTTATACTCTGCATTCTCTGCAAAACGCAATGTAAATTTCTCTGGTACTTTAAGGGTTAAACTCTAAAAGCCTTCATCTGGTCAAATGACCGGATTCTTCAGCTGTCAGCTAGAGCGCTGACTTCTCTCAGAAGGTAACTTTAGAAAGGTGTATCTCTCAAACCATAAAGGTTTGAGAGATAAGACTAACATTTTTGTTCATATTTTTTTAATGACTACATTATTAAATAAACATAAGATTAACTATTACTATCCCTTTAACCCCTTAGTGACAGGCAGTGTGCGCACGTGGCCGTCACTTAACTTTTTTTTTTTTTTTTGCCAAATGATTCCAGAGTCCCCGAACGGCGTGCAGCCACGCGGGGACCCGGATTTCCGGGACGTACCTGGTACGTCCATTGTCACTAAGTGACAGTTTTTGCGGGACGTACCAGGTAAGTCCATTGTTGGGAAGGGGTTAATGTCAACAGTCATACACCATGGCAAGACTGAGCACAGCAATAAGACCTAAGGTAATTAGACTGCATCAGCAAGGTCTCTCCCAGGAAGAAATGTCAAGGCAGACAGGGGTTTCCAGATGTGATGTCCAAGCTCTTTTGAAGAAGCACAAAGAAATTGGCAACACTGAGGAGAGTAGACGCAGTGGTTGCCATTGGGAAATTTCAGGCCACTGAGATACTGCGCCTAAAAATTTAAAGTTTGAGCTTTAATAACCTTTGACTAGAACACATCTCGGCAGCAAGAGTCCCCTGGTCTTACTTGGGAGGATAAACCCTGCAATATATATTTTACTACATATTCAGCATTACTGTCCCTCCATCTATTTTGTTCATTTATTTGAGTACATCATGCCCAAGTTAGGTAATTAATTATTCCTCATTATATATGCAGGGTGAATTCAGATCAGTTCGCTAAGATGTCAACTTACAAGTACAAAAGTGGTGCTATGAAAAGGAAGGAAAAAAAGAACAATGCAAAATTGAAGCATCTACTAGCAAATTTGATTTGTTTTTTAGTAAGTCTACAGATACAGTTCCACTGCAAGATGAGGCAGCCACAGTTCAAATTGTGGATGAAACCGTGGATTTGGCTGCAGAAGAAAGTGTTTTAAGTCCTGTGACAGCAGCAAATGTGGCACTCACTTAAAGAACAGAAAATGACGATGAGCTACAATCTCCTTTTAAGAAAATGCCAAGGCAAGAAGAGGCATTGCCATCTCAACAGCAGAAATCGCCATCCACAGAGTATTTTTTCCTTCCATTCACATGTCTTGCAAAGTGCAGGAATCACGTGGAACAGTTCTGGGACTCTCATCCTAACCAGCCTATCGACAACATACCGTTTAATGCTAATGTTGTTTACTACAGAAAAGGCATACACGGACCAGATATTAACAAAAATAGGTTACCTTTAATGAAAAGAAAAAAACTCTACACTGTTCAATCTACTTGGTTTATGCCCATGACACATATCGTCTGATACAAGGTTGCAGTGACCGGAGGAATATCACAACAAGAATCTCAGAACATTAAAACTCTCAGTGACATACACTTGCTAATGAAGCTTACTTTATTGATAGCAGAGACAAATCCATCAACACAAATTGTCAATTGATCAGCTCTCTCTTATACATAAGAAAGTTCTTCAGCAACATGCTATTTTAATTAACACCATCGATATTGATTTTTTTTTATAGGTGTCCAATCATTAACATTTAGAAGTAGTCATACAGAGGCTTTGAATGATGTATTTGATGAGGCCCATCTTGAAAATGGTGGTAATTTTGGATGCAGTGAATCTCCTTGCAGACTACAGACCTAAATCAGGTCATTGACAAAGCAAAGAAATGTGATCCATTCCGAAAGGGAAGAGGAAAATTTGTTAGTTTCCTATGAAAATCCACCATAACAAAACCACTCACTACAAATGGGGACATAATAAAAAAATAAATAGTAAAGTAAGTGGCGAATGCAAGTATCTTTTCCATACAAATGGACTCTGCACAAGATGTGTCTGCTCATGTTCAGTGTGCCATTGTTGCCAGATATGTTGTTGCTGATAACATTAACCCCTTCGCATCCGATGACGTACCTGGACCATCACGCTGGTCCTGCACTTAAGGATCAGTGACGGTCCTGACACGTCAAGGGTTAACTTTCCCATCGCCGCCACTGTGCATGATGGGAAAGACGCGGGCATGCTGTTACTAGGTGCTCTGATATCGGAGCATCTAGTTTCACCCAATGCCCGCATTGTTTATACATGCGATTTGCTAAAATAGCTAATCACATGTATAGAATGCATATGACAGAAGCAGTGTTTTCAAAATTGTCACATCCCTCTGTCACCCTCCTCCTTAGACACAAATCTGAGAAGAGAGACAGAGAGATCATTACAGTGTGCCCCTGTGTCCAAGCTACAGTTGCAGAGTTGCAACTTTGTTTAAAAAAAAAAAGCTTTTTTTTTCATCTGATCACTGTAATACAGTGATCAATTGATTCCCCCCCCTTGATCACTCATTTTAGTGACCAAGTGCTGCAGATCAGCTGCTGATCTGTTGTATTTTTCTGCTCCCCCATTGAAATTCCTTTGTTTTTAATAAAAATTGATTCTTTTTTTTAATTTTTAGGTAGTTTAATAGTTTAGTTAGGTACGTTTAGTGGGGCTAGGTAGGTTTAGAGGGTACGTGGGTTAGGGTAAGTTTAGTGTTGAATTTAGGTCAGATTTAGGTTTAGGGAATTCCTTTTTTTTTTTTAAATAAAAATAGAATTTATAAAAATACTTAGGCTGCCAATGAGAACTCTGTTTCCTCTCCAACCATGCTTTGGGAAGCGCTCAAATGTGTGCTGAGAGGTTCCTCGATCCAACTTGCTACCTGGCGTAGACATCAGGCTAAGGAAGAACTTTCGGTTTTATTGGAGGCCTTGGTTAAGGCGGAGCGGGCTCACCAGTGTAGGGGTGGTGATGAGGCTTTGTCCCTGGTGAAATGCTGTAGGGAACGGGTTCGTGATTTCCTCACTACTCAAATCAATCGTTCTTCTGTGTGGTCCAAACGTTACTTCTATGAACATGCCAACAAAGGGGGTCGTTTGCTGTCCCGACAATATAAAGGCCCTAAGTCAGCTAAACCATCTAGTCAATTCGTACTTCCTCTGGAAATATTGTTCGTGACTTGTCTGCTGTCGCTGCCTCTTTCAAAGACTTTTATGCTGGTCTATACAATTTGATTCCTGACAGGCCCGCTTCCCCCACTGACGCCCAATTGGCATATATTGCGGGTTCGGGTCTCCCCAAAATCTCTCTGACTCAAGCACTTGACTTGGATATGGACATCCAACAACAGGAAGTTGAGCTGGCTTTTAAACAAATGGCTCTTGGGAAATCCCCCGGCCCTGATGGGTTTCCCCTTAGCTTTTTATCGACGATACTTGCATCTCCTTGCTCCACTGATCACGGCTTCTTTCAATGATCTCCCGGAGGTTATTCACCACCATCCTAGATTCGCTGAGGCTCTTATCTCTCTCATCCCCAAAGTAGGTAAAGATCCTACTATGTGTTCTAGTTATAGGCCCATCTCACTTCTTAATATTGATTTAAAAATATATGCTAAGGTTCTGGCCAATCGCCTTCGCCCTCTTCTCTCGGATATTGTACATACCCACCAGGCTGGCTTTGTACCGGGGAGAGAAACCTGGGACAACACTATCAAGTTGCTCCATCTTTTACACCAGGCTCACCATGGAGGGGATCCCACTCTACTTCTGTCAGTCAATGTCGAGAAGGCTTTTGACAGGGTGGATTAGGGATTCTTGGAGCCGTCGCTTCGAGGCTTCGGCATTGGACAGAACTTCCTTACAAAGGTAATGGCTCTCTATGAGAATCCATCTGCCCGGGTACGCGTCAATGGCTCAGTGTTTGAGCCCTTACAATTATTTAATGGTACGCGGCAGGGATGTCCGTTATCCCCTATAATATTCTTTTTTTTTTTTTTTTTCCTCAAGTTTATTGATTAAGATAAGCAAAACATTACATCGGTATAAAATGACATGGAGAAATAACATTTCCGAAACAGAAGAAAGCATATGATACAGTCTATAGTGTGACAAGGTATGATAAAACCGTAATAAAATTCTCTGCAGATTCAAAAGAAGACAAGATTATATCACATGAATACGTGTTACTGATCCATAATTGAACAAAGGTGAAGTAAGGCCAGTGAGGGTAATGTCAAGAAGACACTGAACAACAGGATAAAAACACTGGAAAATCATACAGGACCAGGGGAATAGGACGAGTGAGAGATAAAGAAAGGAAGAAAAGCAGCATAAAGGTAAGAAGCGTTAGAGAGTACATTAAAAGAAGGGGGATTGGAGGAGAAGAAAGGAGATGAGGGGGAGAGGGAAGGCGGGGGGGAGGGAGACGGAGCAGACAGAGTCACCAACTGATGAACCGATAGGTCGTTAAGAAGAGTGAATTGTTCCCGAGATTATGAGTCGGGTATTAGACTCATTGAAGATGCCAGGGGGTCAACCGTCCCCCCTCCACTATGGTACCGCTTCCAGGGAGTCCACGTCTCCCTGAAGGATCGAAAACTATGAACACTGTAGGCATGAAGCTTCTCCATTGTATAAAATGTATCCATGCGGGCACGCCAAGATGCTAAGGGGGGATAGCGCTAGACCTCCAGTGAGAAGCCACAGTCAGTCTGGCTGCGGTCACGAGAAAGTGTAATTGAGCATGAGGGAATTGAGTATGGTGAAAGAGCAGGTCTAACACGCTCCACACATGTCTGGCCAATCGTCGCTTACGTATTAAACGAGATAGCACTTTGCCAGACTTGTTGCCTTGCAGATACGATTGGTATTGAAGCCACTGAATATCCCCTATAATATTCGTTCTGGTAATGGAATCATTAGCATCCAGGATTCGTGGGCATGCAGCAGTCTCTGGAATCAGGCTGGGAGATGAAGAGCATAAGATTTCATTATTTGCAGATGATGTTATCTTCTCTCTGTCTGACCCAGAGCATCCCTTCCGGATGTTCTTCAAGAACTCTCTCACTTTGGAGACGTGAGTAACTTTAAGATAAATCTCTCAAAGTCGGAAGTGTTAAATGTCAACTTGCCCCCTGCTCGGGTTCGTCGCCTCCGATCTCTTGCCCCTCTCAGGTGGGCTAAGGAATTTATACCCTATCTGGGGATTTGACTCACCTCTTCTCTGTCTGACCTGTTTAAATATATTTTTGTCCCTATAGCTTGTTCCCTTACTACAGATCTTTCCAGACTTGGTACCCTTAAGTTATCCTGGACTGGGCGGATCAACTTGCTTAAATCAGTATTTCTTCCTAAGATCCTGTACATCTTTCAGACGCTTTATATTTTTCTTCCCCAATCGTACCTCAAAATGCTACATTTGTTTACCAGATTTGTTTGGGGTGTCTGGCTCTCCGCGTCTCAAGTCCCCCACATGTCGCGATCCCGTAAGCAAGGTGGACTGGGGGTCCTCGATATGTCTCGTTACTACAGGGCAACACTCCTTAGTGCCATACCACATTGTTTTCACTCTGGATCCTTGAAAACTTGGGTCCGTATTCGGCGGGCATTATGTCACCCATTGCCCTTTAAGTTTCTACCTTGGTGTAATGCAACCCATGTCCCTTCCGCAGTGGCCAAAGACCCCTTATTCTCGCCGATACTACGCTCTTGGAAATCTGATATTCTCCGGTTGTCAAGCACGTCCTCCCCCCCGACCTCCTTATTCTATAACCCGGACTTCCCTCCGGGAATGCCCAAGAATGTCTTTATGGGTTGGGGACCGGGGTCAGACTTGCTAGTGGCCGATGTTCTCACCAATGGAGAGTTGGCCAGTTTTGACCACCTATCTAATTCTTGGGACCTCCACTCCAACGATTTTTTGAAATATATTCAAGTCCGACATTTTATCACCTCCCATCCTGAATGTACCAACATGATTCGGACGCTTACCCCACTTGAACTCTTATGTCATCCGTTGCCGAGACCTGATAGTTCCGGAACCTTGCGGCCCAGAAGAGCCATTACCAAACTCTATACCTGGTTATCTGATTCCTCGGAAGCTTCTCACTGTCACTCCTACAGACAGTTGTGGGAAAGGAATCTCCAGATCCTAATTCCTCCTGAACCTTGGAAACGAGCCTTTAGGCACTCTCTCTTTTCATCTAGAAACACTACTGCTATGGAAACTAACTATAAATTACTCACTCGCTGGTACAGATAGCCCCATCTTCTACATGGCTATTACCCACAGGTTTCCCCGTTATGTTGGAGATGCTGTCAGGCAGAAGGCACTTTGGCACATCTTTGGTGGTCGTGTCCCTTGATTTCCCCATTCTGGCATCAAATCACACAGGCTTTATCGACGACTCTTTCTCTTACTTTACCATTGGATCTGATGTTACTCCTTTTCTCTGTGGGACTCTCGGATTTGGACTGTTCTCGGTCCATGAAGGCCTTACTCAATACTGTTCTCACGACAGCCAGAATGTGTATTCCGGCACATTGGAAATCGACTTCCATAGGGGAGTGGAGGAGATGAGTTGGGGATACGGCTCTCTATGAAAAATTAACGCACCTGCTCTCTGGAGGAGACCCTCCCTTCTCGGTGGTGTGGTCCCCTTGGCTCTCGACAAATCCACTACCCTGAGAATTGTTTAGAACTTATCATTTGTCCTTGTTACCTTCCAAGTGCTCTTCCCACTACTCATTCGTTCTGTAACGTGGCTGAACCGGCTTTATTGTTAGTGGAACCCGTAATGCCTCTCTGCTGATGCAGCTATGCATCCCTTTCCTTTCCCTTCATTCCCCTCCCCTGTTCTCCTTCTTTTCCCCTGCCTTCCTGCTGATTTTTATAGCTCCCCCTCTTTCTTGTTCTTATTTCTTTCCCCTAATTTTTCTTTCATGTTATCTCTCTCCTCAGACTCAATAGAAGCATGACATAATTGTCCTATTTGAGATTTTCCCACTCACGTTTTAATTTTCGAGTGCTTCTGTAAACATGGGATTACTACATTACTGTTATTTGCTTTGTCATGTGCACTTTATCTTTGTATCACGTACCATGGAATTTGCTTGTGTTTTACCTTATCATATCTCAACTTAAGCAATATGACTTGTTGATCTTATTTTCCTTTGTGAATGTTCTTTGATTATCTCCAATAAAGCTTTAAAAAAATAAATAAATAAAAATAAAAGTTAAGCTATTGCCATATTGTGAGATGCTTCAATCACCCATCAAAACAAACACCTTTACAAGTATATAGAAAACTATAATCTGTGGAATATCTAAATTGGCACATTCAAACAGTAAAATATTTGCAAGATGATAAGAGTGAGCACACAAAAAAATTTAGGCTTTTTAGGTAGTTTAGACAGGGCTAGGTAGGTTCAGCGTTTATGTGGGTTACGGTAAGATTTAGTATTGAATTTAGGTTTAAAGATTAGGGTTTTGTAAAAATAATATATATATATATATATATACATATATATAGTTGTATTGTAGGAATAGTGAGTATTTGGGTTAAGTTAGGTAGGATTAGGGTTGACGTGGGTTAGGGTAAGGTTTAGGATTGGAGCTAGGCACAGAAAACAACAAAAAATATATATAGTTTTTTTGTAGGACCAGTGAGTATTTGGGTTAAGTTAGGTAGGATTAGGGTTGATGTGGGTTAGGGCAAGGTTTAGGGTAAGGTTTAGGGTTAGAGTTAGGCACAGAACAAAAAAAAATTAGGGTAGATAGGTTATTTAGAAAAAAATTAAGGTAGGTTAAGTTAAAAAGATGCAGTGTATGTATTCTGCGGAAGAGGCGTATGCCTTTTTGGCTTCAGATTCAGAAGCCACAGATACTGCCTCTGAATTTGACATATCCCAATTCACAGACAGTGACAGCTACAGTGATCATGCTGCGCCATCTCCTAAGAAGAGGCGTACTACCACAAGAGCTGCCCCACAAGCAGCCCCAAGACATACCCCAAGACATGTCCCAGAAGCAGGCCCAAGACATACCTCAAGAGCTGACTTAAGACATGCTCAAAGACCTGCCACAAGGCCTGCCCCTCATCCAGAGCCTAGGGAATGGGTACCACCAGTAGGATTAAGTCCAGAAGTACCCAATTTCACAGGCAGCCCAGGAATAAATGTAGATGTGGCCAGTTTTAATCAGGAACATTTTTTAATTCATATTTGGGGGAAAACATTTTGGGGGAGATCAGCCTTGTATCAGCCTTGGCGTGGGCAGTCTCTACTGTGCATGACTGCAGCACGCTCAGCAGTCTCTACTGAGCATTACTGCGTTGTTACATACATTTTAACAAATTATTATATAGGATAACTATTATACAAGCCCCCTTTTATTCAAATCACTTTTTTATTTTGACACTGTGGCCTGTGGCACTGTTAGGAGAAATCATAAAGAGATGCCCAAACAAATGATAAACTGCAAGCTACGAAAGGGAACGTCCTTAGCTTTGTGCCAAGAGGAGTTGCTGGCAGTCAAGTTTAGAGACAAAAAGGACGTGTACATGCTGACAACTATGCATGACGAGGAAACTGTGCCAGTCTCTGTCCGTGGCACGGTCCTCAGGAAGACAGTCTGCATCAGAGACTACAATAAACACATGGGGGGTGTTGATCTTTGCGATCAACTCTTGCAGCCTTACCTCACCATGAGAAAATCTACGGCCTGGTATAAGAAGGTTTCCATTTCCCTGATGCAGACTGCCATTTATAATTCGTATATAATTTTTACATTGGCAAACCCCACTCAAAAAACCACATTTTTGCAGTTCCAAATTCATATCATTTCCTGTTTTTTTGTTTGAAGGGGCAACAGCAGTTTTATGTCAGAGACCCGGTTTAGGACAATCAACCACTGCTCCAGCTGTGAAAAAGCTCTCTTGAAAGAACTGCCTATCTTGTGCATTCAAATTTTCTTTCAGTACAGACGCTGTTCAGCTGCCTATGAAAATCTGTACTTGAAGTACAAATCTTGAATTACTCTGAGCACTGCACAGTGTACATGTGAACAATGCTGCTTCAAGTTGAAAAGTCCACACTTAGATCATCGCTCTCACAACAAAGTCTGTAAACACTGGTAAACACTGGTACTCACAGCAAAAGAGAAGGAAGTTGCTCTCAAAATAAAGGGTGACAGGTAAAAATCATAGACAGATTTGCCTAGACATCTTCTGAGCTTAGTGCTTTGCTTTTCATATAAACTGTAGGCAAAGGACATTTATGTTTATTATTGTTGGATTGGATGCTTAATCTATCATACGATTTTAATTCCTGGTGGGAGAGCATAAGGAAATAATATATGTTATTTTAGTGACTCAGTGTTTGGTCACCATGGGCTGGATTCTATTGCAGGTGCTAATGTTATCGTTGCTTTTATCTCCATTTTCCTACATAGACTTCAATAGGAAAATGTTTGATAAAACGGGTGTTAAGATTTAGCACCTGCAATAGAATCTAGCCCTGTTTTCCTTATTTTATTGGAATAAGAAAACTGAAAAAGGCTTGTCTTATTCCATACTCTATTTTTTCATATCGGCATATATTTTAGGGAATATGCAACATACAACTTGGAACAAAGTATTGTAATTGTGTGTAAGTGCTGGGATACAGCTCAATACAAAACAGAAGAGAAAAAGGGAGAAATAATGTGATGTTGTCACATTTTCTCAGCAACTAGAGAAGTTGAGACCCATACTTGTATTTCCCTTAATTGTTTCTTCTAGTATCTTTGTTTTGATGAATGAATACACATGTATTTCCTTAGATTCATGCAGGGTATACTTGTCTATGCCCTTTAATAGTTTGTTCTGTAAAATACTATGAACCATCAACTAACAGTATTCGCTTCAATTGCATTTTGCTTATTCCCTAACACGTGCAGATTTACATTTTTGTTTTTGCTGTTTTTTCTGTATGTAAGGTGCAATATTTTGTTATAAAGTGTAACTGCTGCCCATACCGAGATTTAGTTTATCTTGTGTGAACAATAACACAGACGCAAGCTTAATTTTATTAAAACATGTTTACTTCTGAATTGGTGTGGAGTATCTAATTTCTGTAATCTGAATATTCTGGGGGGGAGGAGAGTGTGTGTTGGGGGAGTTGTATAGGACTGAGGATATATTGGGAGGTGGGCTTATGATGTCATGGGATGGGGCAGATGATGTCATGAGTTGGGTTTATGGTGATGTGTGGTGGGGCTGATAATGTCATTGGGCAGGGCTTAGGATGTCGTGGAGTTGGGGGGGGCCCATACCTCTTTTTGGTTCAGGGGCCCTGGATCGCGTCAGTCCATTCCTGCTGTGTCTATCAATGCCTACGACTCTGTTTGTGTTCCATTACAGACCCCCGAGACATTCAGGATGTGAACAGGATGAAAAGGCACGAGGGAACAAGAAGAACGAGCCCATTCTGACTTCTGTATGTCAGACAACTGCAGAGAGATGTCCCAATGAAATTCTCAAAAATGGCAGTTGTGCGGGAAGCATTCTTAAAGGAGCCACACACTCAAAAAACTGACAAAATATGAGGTACGCCAAAAGACCCAATGACCCCAGTAACATGTGGGGGGGCACCTAATAGACAGGCCCCTAAAGGGAAAATCCCAGGAAAAGCCCCCAAACAAGAGAAAACAGCAGGGAAGGTGTTAACTAGTCCAAATGCAGTCATCCTTGCTCCATAACTCAGGAAATAAACAATATACAGTAATAAAATACCCAGCGTGGGTGCAAGAGCCCAAGGGCTCAGAGGAAAACCTCTGCAAGAAGAGGTACAAGTAGGGACAAAGTGGACTAAGGTACTCAAAGGGTTATTCATCAATCTTTAGTTTTTTCAGGTTACCAATGTGAAGGAAGCAGAACCCCAGAGGACTCTGTCGGGAAGGAAAACTGGGGTTACAAGACTCCCTCCACAGGGCTGCAATGGTCCACACATCACCTGTACACTTGACAATCCAGTCCAGGGGAAGCCCAGTAATGGTAACCCTCCTAATGGGGGGATAGTAACAGCCCTATATTTAATAGAAAAACAATAAAAATCTAAAAGTAAGAGAAGTGTCCTGGCCATGACTTCACCTAGAAAAACACATCATAACTGAAGGAGGGGCTAGGACTAAGCTGCAGAAGAGGCTGGGAGTCTAGAATGTGTCCTGCCCTCCAAAGGAAGCTCTCAGGCCCCACGGTACCTGTGTTACATAATGGATGATAGAGAAAAATACTTTATTGAATTCCTGTTCAGCAATCCTCTTTACTGGAGTCCTCTTTCTTTTGTTTTAGCTATGGTAATGGTTTGGTAATATTCTTGTTACATTTTCCTTTTATTTCTTAAAATATTAGGTGTATTTGGAAGGTTTCTTTTTTAATAAAGTTTGATGTATAATATTTGAAACTAAAATGTATTTAATTTTGAAATTATTTCTTCTGTTTTTAAAATTGTTAAAGTAAATAACTAATAAAAATAAGTAAAAAAAAGCATGTTTGTGCGTGTGTATACATATATATGTGTGTGTGTGTGTATGTGCGTGTATGTTTGTATATATTTATGTATGTATATGTGTGTGCATATATACATATGTGTGAAATCTTTAAAAAAGTGTGTGTGTGTGTATATATTATATATATATATATATATATATATATATATATATATATATATATATATATATATATATCCATTTGAG
The DNA here is from genome assembly GCA_037306005.1 of Rhinophrynus dorsalis. Taxonomy (NCBI): domain Eukaryota; kingdom Metazoa; phylum Chordata; class Amphibia; order Anura; family Rhinophrynidae; genus Rhinophrynus; species Rhinophrynus dorsalis. The sequence goes on along the minus strand of CM074724.1, from coordinate 3,279,756 downwards.
TGCCAGAGGGGTACATAAAAGCAATGAAAAGCAATGCTTTGCTTACCCCTCCGGCACTCAAAGTGTTAAATATATACATATACATGTGTGTGTATGTATTTGTGTGCGTGTGTGGTGCCAGTGGCACTTCAGGATGGCTGCTTGAATAACCAGCCAGTTTCCCTCCCCAATATATTTCTTTGCTTATATTGAAACCCATTAAAACATAGATTATCACCGCATGAAAAGACACAAGGCACTGTGAGGAGTAGACGCATGAAAAGACACAAGGCACTGTGAGGAGTAGACGCATGAAAAGACACAAGACATTGTGAGGAGTAGACGCATGAAAAGACACGAGGCATTGTGAGGAGTAGACGCATGAAAAGACACGAGGCATTGTGAGGAGTAGACACATGAAAAGACACAAGACATTGTGAGGAGTAGACACATGAAAAGACACAAGACATTGTGAGGAGTAGACGCATGAAAAGACACAAGGCATTGTGAGGAGTAGACACATGAAAAGACACAAGACATTGTGAGGAGTAGACGCATGAAAAGACACGAGGCATTGTGAGGAGTAGACGCATGAAAAGACACGAGGCATTGTGAGGAGTAGACGCATGAAAAGACACGAGGCATTGTGAGGAGAAGACACATGAAAAGACACAAGACATTGTGAGGAGTAGACGCATGAAAAGACACGAGGCATTGTGAGGAGTAGACACATGAAAAGACACGAGGCATTGTGAGGAGTAGACACATGAAAAGACACGAGGCATTGTGAGGAGTAGACGCATGAAAAGACACGAGGCATTGTGAGGAGAAGACACATGAAAAGACACAAGACATTGTGAGGAGTAGACGCATGAAAAGACACGAGGCATTGTGAGGAGTAGACACATGAAAAGACACGAGGCATTGTGAGGAGTAGACGCATGAAAAGACACGAGGCATTGTGAGGAGTAGACGCATGAAAAGACACAAGGCATTGTGAGAAGTAGCCGCATGAAAAGACACAAGACATTGTGAGGAGTAGACGCATGAAAATACACAAGGCATTGTGAGGAGTAACCACATGAAAAGACACAAGACATTGTGAGGAGTAGACACATGAAAAGACACAAGACATTGTGAGGAGTAGACACATGAAAAGACACAAGACATTGTGAGGAGTAGACGCATGAAAAGACACGAGGCATTGTGAGGAGTAGACACATGAAAAGACACGAGGCATTGTGAGGAGTAGACACATGAAAAGACACAAGACATTGTGAGGAGTAGACGCATGAAAAGACACGAGGCATTGTGAGGAGTAGACGCATGAAAAGACACAAGGCATTGTGAGGAGTAGATGCATGAAAAGACACAAGGCATTGTGAGGAGTAGACGCATGAAAAGACACAAGGCATTGTGAGGAGTAGACGCATGAAAAGACACAAGGCATTGTGAGGAGTAGACACATGAAAAGACACAAGACATTGTGAGGAGTAGACACATGAAAAGACATAAGACATTGTGAGGAGAAGACACATGAAAAGACACAAGGCATTGTGAGGAGAAGACACATGAAAAGACACAAGGCATTGTGAGGAGTAGACACATGAAAAGACACGAGGCATTGTGAGGAGTAGACACATGAAAAGACACAAGACATTGTGAGGAGTAGACACATGAAAAGACACAAGACATTGTGAGGAGTAGACACATGAAAAGACACAAGACATTGTGAGGAGTAGACGCATGAAAAGACACGAGGCATTGTGAGGAGTAGACACATGAAAAGACACGAGGCATTGTGAGGAGTAGACACATGAAAAGACACAAGACATTGTGAGGAGTAGACGCATGAAAAGACACGAGGCATTGTGAGGAGTAGACGCATGAAAAGACACAAGGCATTGTGAGAAGTAGCCGCATGAAAAGACACAAGACATTGTGAGGAGTAGACGCATGAAAATACACAAGGCATTGTGAGGAGTAACCACATGAAAAGACACAAGACATTGTGAGGAGTAGACACATGAAAAGACACAAGACATTGTGAGGAGTAGACACATGAAAAGACACAAGACATTGTGAGGAGTAGACGCATGAAAAGACACGAGGCATTGTGAGGAGTAGACACATGAAAAGACACGAGGCATTGTGAGGAGTAGACACATGAAAAGACACAAGACATTGTGAGGAGTAGACGCATGAAAAGACACGAGGCATTGTGAGGAGTAGACGCATGAAAAGACACAAGGCATTGTGAGGAGTAGATGCATGAAAAGACACAAGGCATTGTGAGGAGTAGACGCATGAAAAGACACAAGGCATTGTGAGGAGTAGACGCATGAAAAGACACAAGGCATTGTGAGGAGTAGACACATGAAAAGACACAAGACATTGTGAGGAGTAGACACATGAAAAGACATAAGACATTGTGAGGAGAAGACACATGAAAAGACACAAGGCATTGTGAGGAGAAGACACATGAAAAGACACAAGGCATTGTGAGGAGTAGACACATGAAAAGACACAAGGCATTGTGAGGAGTAGACGCATGAAAAGACACAAGGCATTGTGAGGAGTAGACACATGAAAAGACACAAGACATTGTGAGGAGTAGACACATGAAAAGACACAAGACATTGTGAGGAGAAGACACATGAAAAGACACAAGGCATTGTGAGGAGAAGACACATGAAAAGACACAAGGCATTGTGAGGAGTAGACACATGAAAAGACACAAGGCATTGTGAGGAGTAGACACATGAAAATACACAAGACATTGTGAGGAGTAGACACAAGAAAAGACACAAGACATTGTGAGGAGAAGACACATGAAAAGACACAAGGCATTGTGAGGAGTAGACACATGAAAAGACACAAGACATTGTGAGGAGTAGTCGCATGAAAAGACACGAGGCATTGTGAGGAGTAGACACATGAAAAGACACAAGACATTGTGAGGAGTAGATGCATGAAAAGACACAAGACATTGTGAGGAGTAGACACAAGAAAAGACACAAGACATTGTGAGGAGTAGCCGCATGAAAAGACACAAGGCATTGTGAGGAGTAGTCGCATGAAAAGACACAAGGCATTGTGAGGAGTAACCACATGAAGAGACACAAGGCATTGTGAGGAGTAGCCGCATGAAAAGACACAAGACATTGTGAGGAGTAGACACATGAAAAGACACAAGACATTGTGAGGAGTAGTCGCATGAAAAGACACAAGACATTGTGAGGAGAAGACACATGAAAAGACACAAGACATTGTGAGGAGTAGCCGCATGAAAAGACACAAGGCATTGTGAGGAGTAGTCGCATGAAAAGACACAAGGCATTGTGAGGAGTAACCACATGAAGAGACACAAGGCATTGTGAGGAGTAGCCGCATGAAAAGACACAAGGCATTGTGAGGAGTAGACACATGAAAAGACACAAGACATTGTGAGGAGTAGTCGCATGAAAAGACACAAGATATTGTGAGGAGTAGATGCATGAAAAGACACAAGACATTGTGAGGAGTAGTCACATGAAAAGACACAAGGCATTGTGAGGAGTAGACGCATGAAAAGACACAAGGCATTGTGAGGAGTAGCCGCATGAAAAGACACAAGACATTGTGAGAAGTAGACGCATGAAAAGACACAAGACATTGTGAGGAGTAGACGCATGAAAAGACATTGTCAGGAGTAGTCGCATGAAAAGACACAAGGCATTGTGAGGAGTAGACGCACGAAAAGACACAAGACATTGTGAGGAGTAGACGCATGAAAAGACATTGTCAGGAGTAGTCGCATGAAAAGACACAAGGCACTGTGAGGAGTAGACGCATGAAAAGACACAAGGCATTGTGAGAAGTAGCCGCATGAAAAGACACAAGACATTGTGAGGAGTAGACGCATGAAAATACACAAGGCATTGTGAGGAGTAACCACATGAAAAGACACAAGACATTGTGAGGAGTAGACACATGAAAAGACACAAGACATTGTGAGGAGTAGACACATGAAAAGACACAAGACATTGTGAGGAGTAGACGCATGAAAAGACACGAGGCATTGTGAGGAGTAGACACATGAAAAGACACGAGGCATTGTGAGGAGTAGACACATGAAAAGACACAAGACATTGTGAGGAGTAGACGCATGAAAAGACACGAGGCATTGTGAGGAGTAGACGCATGAAAAGACACAAGGCATTGTGAGGAGTAGATGCATGAAAAGACACAAGGCATTGTGAGGAGTAGACGCATGAAAAGACACAAGGCATTGTGAGGAGTAGACGCATGAAAAGACACAAGGCATTGTGAGGAGTAGACACATGAAAAGACACAAGACATTGTGAGGAGTAGACACATGAAAAGACATAAGACATTGTGAGGAGAAGACACATGAAAAGACACAAGGCATTGTGAGGAGAAGACACATGAAAAGACACAAGGCATTGTGAGGAGTAGACACATGAAAAGACACGAGGCATTGTGAGGAGTAGACACATGAAAAGACACAAGACATTGTGAGGAGTAGACACATGAAAAGACACAAGACATTGTGAGGAGTAGACACATGAAAAGACACAAGACATTGTGAGGAGTAGACGCATGAAAAGACACGAGGCATTGTGAGGAGTAGACACATGAAAAGACACGAGGCATTGTGAGGAGTAGACACATGAAAAGACACAAGACATTGTGAGGAGTAGACGCATGAAAAGACACGAGGCATTGTGAGGAGTAGACGCATGAAAAGACACAAGGCATTGTGAGAAGTAGCCGCATGAAAAGACACAAGACATTGTGAGGAGTAGACGCATGAAAATACACAAGGCATTGTGAGGAGTAACCACATGAAAAGACACAAGACATTGTGAGGAGTAGACACATGAAAAGACACAAGACATTGTGAGGAGTAGACACATGAAAAGACACAAGACATTGTGAGGAGTAGACGCATGAAAAGACACGAGGCATTGTGAGGAGTAGACACATGAAAAGACACGAGGCATTGTGAGGAGTAGACACATGAAAAGACACAAGACATTGTGAGGAGTAGACGCATGAAAAGACACGAGGCATTGTGAGGAGTAGACGCATGAAAAGACACAAGGCATTGTGAGGAGTAGATGCATGAAAAGACACAAGGCATTGTGAGGAGTAGACGCATGAAAAGACACAAGGCATTGTGAGGAGTAGACGCATGAAAAGACACAAGGCATTGTGAGGAGTAGACACATGAAAAGACACAAGACATTGTGAGGAGTAGACACATGAAAAGACATAAGACATTGTGAGGAGAAGACACATGAAAAGACACAAGGCATTGTGAGGAGAAGACACATGAAAAGACACAAGGCATTGTGAGGAGTAGACACATGAAAAGACACAAGGCATTGTGAGGAGTAGACGCATGAAAAGACACAAGGCATTGTGAGGAGTAGACACATGAAAAGACACAAGACATTGTGAGGAGTAGACACATGAAAAGACACAAGACATTGTGAGGAGAAGACACATGAAAAGACACAAGGCATTGTGAGGAGAAGACACATGAAAAGACACAAGGCATTGTGAGGAGTAGACACATGAAAAGACACAAGGCATTGTGAGGAGTAGACACATGAAAATACACAAGACATTGTGAGGAGTAGACACAAGAAAAGACACAAGACATTGTGAGGAGAAGACACATGAAAAGACACAAGGCATTGTGAGGAGTAGACACATGAAAAGACACAAGACATTGTGAGGAGTAGTCGCATGAAAAGACACGAGGCATTGTGAGGAGTAGACACATGAAAAGACACAAGACATTGTGAGGAGTAGATGCATGAAAAGACACAAGACATTGTGAGGAGTAGACACAAGAAAAGACACAAGACATTGTGAGGAGTAGCCGCATGAAAAGACACAAGGCATTGTGAGGAGTAGTCGCATGAAAAGACACAAGGCATTGTGAGGAGTAACCACATGAAGAGACACAAGGCATTGTGAGGAGTAGCCGCATGAAAAGACACAAGACATTGTGAGGAGTAGACACATGAAAAGACACAAGACATTGTGAGGAGTAGTCGCATGAAAAGACACAAGACATTGTGAGGAGAAGACACATGAAAAGACACAAGACATTGTGAGGAGTAGTCGCATGAAAAGACACAAGACATTGTGAGGAGTAGACACAAGAAAAGACACAAGACATTGTGAGGAGTAGCCGCATGAAAAGACACAAGGCATTGTGAGGAGTAGTCGCATGAAAAGACACAAGGCATTGTGAGGAGTAACCACATGAAGAGACACAAGGCATTGTGAGGAGTAGCCGCATGAAAAGACACAAGGCATTGTGAGGAGTAGACACATGAAAAGACACAAGACATTGTGAGGAGTAGTCGCATGAAAAGACACAAGATATTGTGAGGAGTAGATGCATGAAAAGACACAAGACATTGTGAGGAGTAGTCACATGAAAAGACACAAGGCATTGTGAGGAGTAGACGCATGAAAAGACACAAGGCATTGTGAGGAGTAGCCGCATGAAAAGACACAAGACATTGTGAGAAGTAGACGCATGAAAAGACACAAGACATTGTGAGGAGTAGACGCATGAAAAGACATTGTCAGGAGTAGTCGCATGAAAAGACACAAGGCATTGTGAGGAGTAGACGCACGAAAAGACACAAGACATTGTGAGGAGTAGACGCATGAAAAGACATTGTCAGGAGTAGTCGCATGAAAAGACACAAGGCACTGTGAGGAGTAGACGCACGAAAAGACACAAGACATTGTGAGGAGTAGACGCATGAAAAGACACAAGACATTGTGAGGAGTAGACGCATGAAAAGACACAAGGCATTGTGAGGAGTAGTCACATGAAAAGACACAAGAGGCATTGTGAGGAGTAGCCGCATGAAAAGACACAAGGCATTGTGAGAAGTAGCCGCATGAAAAGACACAAGACATTGTGAGGAGTAGACGCATGAAAATACACAAGGCATTGTGAGGAGTAGACACATGAAAAGACACAAGACATTGTGAGGAGTAGACGCATGAAAAGACACAAGGCATTGTGAGGAGTAGCCGCATGAAAAGACACAAGGCATTGTGAGGAGTAGCTGCATGAAAAGACACAAGACATTGTGAGGAGTAGACGCATGAAAAGACACAAGGCATTGTGAGGAGTAGACGCATGAAAAGACATGAGGCATTGTGAGGAGTAGCCGCATGAAAAGACACAATACATTGTGAGGAGTAGAGGCATGAAAAGACACAAGGCATTGTGAGGAGTAGACGCATGAAAAGACACAAGGCATTGTGAGGAGTAGACGCATGAAAAGACACAAGACATTGTGAGGAGTAGCCGCATGAAAAGACACAAGGCATTGTGAGGAGTAGATGCATGAAAAGACTCAAGACATTGTGAGGAGTAGACGTATGAAAAGACACAAGACATTGTGAGGAGTAGCCGCATGAAGAGACACAAGGCATTGTGAGGAGTAGTCGCATGAAAAGACACAAGGCATTGTGAGGAGCAGCCGCATGAAAAGACACAAGGCATTGTGAGGAGTAGACGCATGAAAAGACATGAGGCATTGTGAGGAGTAGCAGCATGAAAAGACAAAAAACATTGTGAGGAGTAGCTGCATGAAAAGACACAAGGCATTGTGAGGAGTAGCTGCATGAAAAGACACAAGGCACTGTGAGGAGTAGCCGCATGAAAAGACACAAGACATCCTGCTATCCTTGCTTGAAGTTGTGAGGAGTAGCGTTCCTCCTCCATGTGTAATAGGAAACGCTGAAGAAATCTAGCTCCATTCCTCTCCCTGGCATGTCCCTTCACGTTTTGTAAAACGCTACTAAAACACAGCAGGCAACCCTGTGAGTAAATATACTTCGGTCTGTGAGGTCTATGGGAAATAGGGTATCTCCTCCATATATAGTAGGAGTCGGGGAAGCGTAGCAAACTGCTACACATTCAAAGAACCAGCTGTTGAGAATGCAGTAGCTCTTTATATTTAGGCTCTCTCATATGTGTTGAAAAACGTTATTCATCCCTTAACAACCGGCCGATCTGGCACATGGGCGGCCATTAAGGACCACAGAGCTTCTTCTCCTTTTTTTTTTTAACCAATTTGAATTCTGGGATGGCAGATCAGTGTGTAGTGGCACTACCATCCCAGAATTCCATCACCGGCCCTTAATCCTTTGAGTGCCAGAGGGGTACGCAATGTGGCACACAAAGGGTTAAGTGACAGGACTGGTGTGATGGTCCTGGCACGTTAAGGGTCCTTAAGGGGTTCCTATATAGAACGCTCCCCTGAAAGTAAATCCATCTCTCCTTTACTGCCGTTTGTAGGGATGCAGTCCAAGGACCGGCTCTGATAAGATCTCTCACAGGCAGACAGACTCAACAAAAGAGACAACAATGCAAATAGAGGACCATGGTCTCTGTTTCCATGTCACCAGTTGACTATTCACAGCTTATTATTCCTAGCACCCAAGATAGTCAAGCTGTGAATAGTGATTTAAATATGAATACAGCCAGCAATCAATTAATAACAGAATATCATTTCTCTCAAATGATGATGAGGCTGGGAGGTATTGTAAAGGGAATAACAGGAGTAAAGTCTGATATTAACACAATAATAGCCAGAACAAATTATTTATGCGATATCGCCATTCATAAAGAAAAGATTACAAACTGTAGAAGACATAGCGAACTCTAATATGTAACACTGCAGATCACTCACATGAAAAAGAAATAGTTCATATTGAACGTAGAAGGAATAACATCCATATAAAAGGCATGTGATTTAAAGGGTTAGTAATGTCCACTAACAATGGGCCCTAGTATGAATCCTCAAAGTTTTTAATGAAGTGTAGCGCTTTTTGTTTTGTCTCTATCTTGCCCATTCATAAGCAATTCTTTGCTGAAGTCTTCCCCTCCCACCCCTTACCATCAAAGTGCCTGTAACTCTGTTGGAGCCGAATTCATGTCGGCCGACACTATGGATGCTCTACAGACACAAACTTCAGAGCAGGCTATAGGAAAGCCTGCCCCCTCAGCAGAGAGCAATTTACCCCCTTCCATCGGGTATTTAGTGGGAGCGCGCGTCCAGGATAGCAATAGAACGAGCACACACTTCATCAGGAGAATTTTAAAGATGGTGTCCGGGCTTCGCTTGCCAGAAAACTTTAAGAGGTGATCTCTTAATGAAATAACGATGAGCAAAACTATTGATAGCGATTCACTTTATTGAGCATCCACTATGCTATATAGAATTTTCAGAGTAGGACATTACTCACCCTTTAAATGGACTATACAAAGATCTTTTCACCTACTTATATGGCTCTGATCTGAATCCTCCTAAAAATTTATTTTCAAGTACATACAGCATTGGTCGTAAGCCTCCTAATGCTGAAATGGGAAGAGATGTCTTGGTAAGATATTCCAGCTGGATATAAAATGTAATTTACTAAGATGGCCAGGTCAAGAAGTTTACATCATTTTAACAGGATGTTGCTACAATTATATCAGGATGTTGCTAGCATCTCCATTGAAAAAAAAAAATCAGCCCTCAAGCCATTAGTACCTTAGCTTCTGTTACAGGGCATCAGATATATGTGGCTATACACCCATTTTGCACTCTCGTTTATGCATGATGTTTACAAATACCTAAATACTCTGAAGAAAGCCTTCAGCTCCTCTCAAGATTTCAGGATGAGAGCTGAAGAAGGTCTTGTAGAAGTCCACAGGATTTTTCCAGGAGGTCTCCTATTGTAAACCAGCCTTCTCCTCACTTTGCTACGAGACCCACAGACCAAAAGAAGAGGGCTCAATGAAAGACACACCCAATGGAAGGATCTGAAGCCTCTTCCAGGCAGGAGTCACGTCTCTCCTTCTGCACATGTATCAAAGAAACACGGTGACATATCTAGAAGAATATCAGATAAAAATGCAGTCCCCCTTTCGAAATTGCTAGAGATAATCCGGATGCATGAACACTCTGATTTCTTTAATTGTTAATAAGGAGAAGGAATGAAAGGAAATAAAAAAGAGAAAAAAACACAGTCTTATAATATAATTTTATATATGTTTGAAAGGTTAAACTGAGTCACTGAGGAGGGGACAAACTTTTAAAATTGAGATAGCGAGAAACCTTTTGGTTCCACGAGTTACATACTCTACACCCAGGAGGTCTCAAAGTAGATTTTGATTTTGCCCTTTTTCTGTGACCCAGGGATGCTGTGTGTTCCTTATATATGTGTATGTAGTTTCTCTAAACAAAAACAAACAAACATATATTATATATATAAAAGAGAAAGCCTCAATACATAATTTATGTCTCCACAGGAGACACACACACACCCAGGGGTGGCAGTAAGGAGGAGTTTCTGCTCCCATTGGATGAGTCAATGGTGGAGTGATTTTCACAGGACTATCCAGCCTGCCCACCACTATCCAACTGAGGAAAAAACAAAATGGCTGCTGCTTGCTCCTACACCACAGACACACACACATGCCCCACTCACACACAGAGCACCAAACACACACACAAAGCCAGAAAGAAGTATGGTTGACACACACACACTCAGTCACTCACTCTGACTCCCAATGGCCTCAGCAGGACCTGCAGTACACCAGGGGGACAAAATGGTACTCAAAGGGTTAAGGTAGGCCCTAATTGCTGAATTATTTATTGACTGTCATCATTTGCCATGGAAGACACAGGACAAGCATCAGGTTAACACTTAACCCACTGACTGCCACAGGGTTGTGTATCAAGCTTTAGCCCTCAGGGAGTGTATTCAGACTGCTTACAGTGTAAACTTGCATTTTCCTCCCACTTCTCCTCCTTCCCAGCCTATTACTAACACTTTTTCACATTTATGTTAAGCTCCGACCCTACATGCAATTAAGCCCTCCCACTTTTAACCCAAATTGCCCCATTGTTCTCTCCACATCAGCACCACACGAGAGACTCCACAAGTAAAAGTTCCCATGTATGAATGCACTTCCCACTGCCCAGCCTGCCCACCACTGAGGAAAAAAACAAAATGGCTGCCATTTGCTCCTACACCACAGACACACACACATGCCCCACTCACACAGCACCAAACACACACACACAAAACCAGAAAGAAATATAGCTGACACACACACAGTCACTCACTCTGACTCCCAGTGGCCTCAGCAGGACCTGTAGTACAACCACTGAAGGGAGCTGCAGCACCAGGGGAACAAAATGGCACTCAAAGGGTTAAGGTAGACCCTTACTGCTGAATTATTTTTTGACTGTCATTATTTGCCATGCAAGACACTGGACAGGCAGCCATCAGGTTAACACTTAACACTAGGGTGACCACACATCCCAGAATGCCCGGGACTGTCCCTTATTGGGGGTCTGTGTCCCGCGTCCCCCCCCCCCCACGGGACAACAAAGAGTCCCAGAATGGAGCGTACCTGTGTCTGTAGCGTGTGCGCTTATGTTTGTTGCATGTGTGTGTGCGAGTATGTCTGTTGCATGTCTGTGTGCATATCTGTTACCTGTGTGTGTGCATATCTGTTACCTGTGTGAGCATGTCTGTTGCAAGCATGTGTGTCTGTGCATGTATGTTGCGTGTGTGGAAATGATTCACTTTAAAATGTGTGCAACTCCTCTTGTACACTCTTCACAGCAGATTTTACTCTTATTTGTGTCAGGCAAATACAAAGAGACATGGACAAGAGACACAGTGCCAATATTCATTAATAAAAGTAAAGCCACAAGAAGAAGCAGTGGGAGGCGGAGGCTGAGAAGATAGAGAGCCCCAAGGCATCCCATGAGGAAGAGCTCCCCATGAGGGATGGGATGCTGAACAGTGGGAGCAGAATTCACTAAGAGAAGCCCATCGAGAGTTTCAATGAGAATCTGTTTGCGCTGCAGTCACCTGTGTTACTGCGAGTCTGAGGACACAGCTCTGCGGATTATGAAGGAAATCTACAAGACCACGAATATGATCTGTCTGTGAACTGAGCCGTCCGTTGTCTGTGATGGTTTTCCGGAGCCAGGAGACCAGTCTGACACTGGATGACCTTGAAGGTCCATTTCGGACCGTCCTGTCTGGGGACACAAGGCTTTTCCCTGGAGCACCACTCTACCTGGAAATCTTTCCTACACAACCCAGTTGTTTTTATTTTATATCAACATAGTGTTAGATTTATTAAGGTGAACTGGAGCAATTCTAGAGAAAAACAACACCAATTAAACATTTCCATTTATTTTAAAGGAGCTTTTGGCCCCTTGAGTGCTGGAGCAGTTTCCAATACTTTGGGGGTTACCCTGGCATTTAGGGGGTTGGATGTCTCATTTGAAGGAGCAGAAAACCTTTTTTATGGAAAAAAACATATATTGAAGGTTAAGTAAAACAAGAGCACCCCCAATACTGAGAAATGTATTACCATAGTTTAAACTGTTATTATTTTACATTCACAGCGCTCTCTAGAGAATAGAAAGTTCTACTGGAGGTCATGTTATCCTGTTGCATTCTATGGGTGAAGTGAGTCACTGACTCGTTTCCTGAAAGTTTGAATGGTTATAACTTTGAATAAAGCATCTCCTAGCACAGTGAGTCACCTTGGTTTACTCATCAACTAAAGGCCAATATCATATTGACTTTTATAGGAAAACAAGTTTAATGCTTATTTGAATCAATAGGAATTTTGGAAACTTATGTTTGTCCCTGATTGTGCTTCATTTTCGTAGTGCACCAGCCCCGTTACCTCCCTCATATCCAGAAGGACCCGGGCTCTCTCTTTAGAATTTATTTGGTTTATCTGAATGTGTTCTGCCATTTGCCAGCCCCCCCTCCCCCCACTCTGTACTGAGGACTGATATAATCAGACTGTTCAGTGGCTCTCCAGCCATACCCTGCATTGTTTTACTTATTCCTTTAACTGGACATAAACTGTCATTCTTTTGTTTTGGCTTAAAGCCATCTAACACTTCTCTCCAGCAACAAATCAGTTAAATCGAGGAACTGTAGCGGATGGACATTTTGCTTTAACCCCTAATGGACCAGCCGCGACCGCACGCGACCGGCACATAAGGACCATTTTTTTTGTGTAGTCAGGGCTCCATGAAGAGAGTGCAGCCGCGCTGGGAGCCCTGAATTCCATGATGCATATGTACGTTCTTGGTCCTTTAGGGACCTACACCCCATGACGTACATGTACATCATGGGTTGTTAAGAGGTTAATAGTGATTTATTCCCTTTTCTCAATCTGTTTATAAAGTAAGAATAATTACATTGTATCATTGAATAAAAAGGACTCTCTCCTCAGTGGAACAAGTAATTGAGGATCCCCTTGGCTTGGCAGATACCTACGAGTTTCTTGCTGTATCTCTGGATTTTCACTTAACAGTATTCGGTGTCTACAGTCCCCACGTGGATAAAAATATAGATTTTTTTTTCAAAAAAATAGGAAAGGTTGTTTGGTGCTAGGTGGAGATTGTAAAATTTGTCAAGACCTCAAGCTTGATAGATTTAGGGCTGCTGGTCTCAAAAAATCACAATGCCAGATTATAAAAAAGTTGTGGATGAGTTAGGTGTGTTGGACCAGTGTAGAAGGGATTAAAACATCCCAGGTCTTCTGAATGGATCCCAAGGGATCATGTGGCAAAATATACAGAATTCTGGTTAAGGAAGTCACTGTATAATAAAGCAAAAAATAAATTACGGGCAGAATGGCCAAGACCCTCAATTATTTCTATGTGCGATACCCCAGTGATTGACCCCTGTATGGTTCAGTACCTTTCTAAATCGGGGAAGGATCCCAGGAAGGGACTGGATAGATCCCTGAAAAACTGCCAAGACAAACTCTAGACGGGCCATTCGCAAAAATCTTTGAACTAACTGAAGAATCAGTTACCACTGATACACCCTTGGATGTCTCTGTCCTTCGAGGGTGGATTCAGAGAACCTTCTGCCTCCTGGGCAAAGCTAATACAGCATTATCAACGGAAAGGGTGATCCTTCTAAATATTGATCGAAAACTCACAGAAATTGTGTCATCAGAGGCAGAAGGACTCTTCTTTGGAGATTCCTTTATAAAAGAATTGGGAATTTATGGCCCTAGATAAAGCACAGACTTCCATTAAAAAACTGTTTACCCAAAGAGTTTTTGGGAAGGCCAGGAAATATAGGAGTTGATTTCCCGGCCGATCATCTCAGGGTTCTCAAAAAGAACATATTAGAAACATCCAAGTCCCTCCATTTTATGGGAGAGGATCCTATTCCATCAAGACCAGGGCCCCCAACCCCTTCTTCCCACAGAGAGGCAGAGTTTGGAGGCCCACGACCTCACTTCCGGTTCTAATTTAATACAATTATCAAATATCAAAAAGGTGGGTGGAAAAAAAAAAGTCATTTTCGGTTTTCGGCCAAGTGCATCCTGAAGTTTCGTTTTCGGTTCAGAATTTTAATTTTGGTGCACCCATATGGCAGACTCATCCATTTTTTCCCTTGTTGGTCTCAAATAACCTCGAATCAGTAGATACTTCAAACTGTCAGAGGTTTCCAAATAGAATTCTACTCTCTACCAATGCAAAGACTACTTCTGCTTTTCACTTCTCAGCAGAGAAAATTTATCTAGTGGATTTAGAGATCAAAGATTGAATCACAAAAGGAGCAATAACTCAAGTTCCGGATGATGCCCCTGGGTTCATAAGCAACATCTTCTTGGTAAAGAAGAAACACTCGGGTTTACACCCAGTGATAAATCTAAAAGACCTAAATACACATATATTGTACAGGCATTTCAAAATGGAAGTCATTCATTGCCTCAGGGATTTGTTGATGCCATCGGACTGGATGGGCAAGCTAGATCTCAAAGATGCCTATTTGACAGTCTACGGGTGTCCACAATATCAGAATTTCCTACAGTTTCTGTGGAACGGCAAGAAACAGCAGTTCACCTGTCTCCCATTCGGACTATCATCAGCCCCCTGGTGCTTCACAAGGCTCATAAAACCAGTGTTACCTTTCTTAAGAAGCAGGGGAATAAGACTGATTATCTACCTAGACAACATGCTCATCATGTCTCAAGACTTTATGGTGATAAAGAGTCATCTACAGTTGACTATCCAACTTCTGACCCAGTTGGGGTTTCTGATAAATTGGGAGAAATCTGTTCTCCAACCATACCAAACAATAGAATTCCTGGGTTACATAAGCAACTCTCTAACCACTTTGCTTCTACTTCCCAGAAAGGAGCTGAAATTGATTTGAAAATAAATTCAAAACAAAAATCTAATTTCATTGAGAACAATTGCAAGAATTGCAGGTCTGTTATCAGCATCCATTCAAGCAATTTTCCCAGGCCCACTTCATTATTGAGCTCTTAAGAGGCTAAAAATTCTCCACCTTCGAAGGGGCTTGGGTTATTCGGACTTAGTCCCCCTTTCTGTGGAAGAGAAAGAGGAACTCTGGACAAGAAAGCCATTTTTGGCATTTACCGGGCATAGTTATAGAATCAGATGCAAGAACATGGGCTGGGGAGCACGCTGTGGAACTCTCCCCACAGGAGGCAAGTGGTCTCAATTAGAGAAAGACATGCACATAAACTAACATGGGCAATGTAACTGCAGTCAGGTACATCAACAAATGTTTTCCCAGTTTCTTCAGCTGGAGACCAGACCCAGAAGCTCTAGCAGTAGATGTGTTCCTTTAAAATTGGCACAACTCCAGGAACTACGAATTCTCTCCATTTCCAATTATCCCCAAAGTTATTCTTCAGGTCCGGAAACAATTAGGTTAGGAAACACTTGAAATGGAGCTACACTAGTGATACTGCAGAGCTTACACTTGAAATAGAGCTGCACTAGTGATACCGCAGAGCTTACACTTGAAATGGAGCTACACTAGTGATTCAGCAGAGCTTACACTTGAAATGGTGCTACATTAGGGATACCGCAGAGCTTACACTTGAAATGGAGCTATGCTAGTGATACAGAAGAGCTTACACTTGAAATGGAGCTACATTAGGGATACCGCAGAGCTTACACTTGAAATGGAGCTATGTTATTGATACGGAAAAGCTTACACTTGAAATGGAACTATGCTAGTGATCCGGCAGAGCTTACACTTGAAATGGAGCTATGTTAGTGATACCACAGAGCTTACACTTGAAATGGAGCTATGCTAGTGATATGCAAAAGTTTACACTTGAAATGGAGCTATTTGAGTGATACGGCAGAGCTTACACTTGAAATGAAGCTATGCTAGCGATACCAGAGAGCTTACACTTCAAATGGAGCTACATTAGGGATACCGCAGAGCTTACAACTGAAACACATTGATTCTCATGATTCCATAATGGTCATGAGGGTCACTGGTTCTAGACTGCCAGCTCTGACTGTGGATGAAGTACAAAAAATTGGTGCAATTCTGGAACAAACCAACTGCACCATAGACAGCAAAAAAAACATTCTCAGAATATTCACTAATGTAAATGGAGATTTAACCCTTTAAATGCTAGAGAGGGGTCTCCAAAGCAAATAAATATTACAATTGATCTAAAAGGGGCTTTTAACCCCCCTGAATACTAGAGATGTTTTATGTCACAATGTACCGGAGACTTCCCTAGTGTTCATTATACAGCTGATTTACTCCTGAATGACTGACGTTTTTGTTAGAACAGCAGCATTACTGAGTGTTACACATTCAGGATAAAAAACACAAAACAGAATAAACCTGATATGAAGGGGAACTCTCGCCTCCTTTAAAGTGATCCTTGTTCAATTGTTGGTTCCCAGTGTATGTTCAATGCTTTTTTTTTTTTTTAAAGAGGGTGTGCTCAGTTTGCTCTTAGTAATACAGAAACCTTCTGTGTTATACAGTAGATTCAGTCTGTTTAACGTACACAACTTAGAGCAGTCACACACAAGGAATGGTATTGTCAAAAAAATATACCTCCAGTTGTTCAGTTTAATTTTCTCATAACGAATATATGTTCTATTTTCTCATAACGAATATATGTTCTGATAATCCTTTACCGTCATATTCGGCTTAAAAATCCAGTTAAAAGTTTTCAATCCCCTGTCCCTTTTCAGGACGTCATGTTGACTCCCCTCAGTTCAGTTGTTTGACTGGACGGATCACAATGAGGAGCAGTAGTGTGTCGGTCAGTGTAAGGAAAACCCTAATGGCCTTGATGAAGCAGGACATGTTTTTCCTTATGCTGACACAATATTGTCCCTTGCCCTGACCCATCTGGACCGGGTTTCAGATCTGAGGGAAGTCAATATGATGTGATGAAAATGTGCAGGTGAAGGATTATTAGAACATTCTATTCAGTATAGGAAAATGAACCCGAATAATATAAGGTATATTTACCTTTTTTGACAAAGATGGTCCCAAATAATTCCTCATCTAGCGACTAGCTGCTCAGTAGCACTAGTCACCAGAATTATTACCTCGTTAAAGAGAATTTGTAATTGTTCCTGGGCTGACAGGCAGGACGGAGCACAGACATCTTTCCATAGTGACGTCTGCTCACTTGCGCTGTCAGTCCATTTTGGAGCTGAAAGGCTCCTAGAGCCAGCTGGGACTGACAGTGCAGGCGTTCAGACATCACTATGGAAAGATGTCTGCACTCCGTCCTGCCTGTCAGCCCTGGAGCAGTGGATAATTTGCGTTAACGAGGTAGTCGCCAGATGAGGAATTATATGGGGCCATCTTTGTTAAAGGTGGTAGATCCACTTTAACTCTTCCAGGCCCAGCATTCAGCTCTCTTGTAGTCTATATATAATACTCACAAATCCAGTTTCCTCTGCTACTGCCTCCTCCTACAGTGAGTTCCCCCTTCTGGAGATGACACAGGCTCCTCTGTGACTGGCTGTATCCACAGCGGTGTAATGGTGCAATGCCAGAGAGAACGAAGTGCCAAGAAACATTTGGAGTTTTTCAATCTGAACTTACACAGAGAGCTCTTAGGAAACACAGTCCGACTCACCCACAGCTCAGAGACCTTCCCAGCATCAGAGCCCATCGCCATACTGTCGCAGCATAACAGCGCACGTGTCTGGGGGACCCCAATAAAACAAACTTCCCACACTTTCTGGGTGCCCCCGATTTTGGCAGCACTGCTGCACCTCTGCTTTGAGTGCCAGAGGTGTATACTGTGCATTCAAAGGGTTAAACAGGGTAAATTAAACGTAGCAAAATGCCTCTATCAGTGAAAGTTCACAGCTGTCTGTTCAGCACTTGAGGTGCACACTCTATTACCTTCACACCTTGTCACCGCGACAAAGCAACACACCCCATCATGCTGCGGTTCTTCTTCCTCCTCTCCCCACCGTGTGCATGCCCACTGCCCAGTCTCTCCTCTCCCCACAGTGTATGTGCGCCCACTGCCCAGTCTCTCCTCTCCCCACAGTGTATGTGCGCCCACTGCCCAGTCTCTCCTCTCCCCTCCGTGTGTGTGCTCCCACTGCCCAGTAAATCCTTTACTTACTATTAGTGTCCACTCCCTCTGCTCCCGCCATTACTGTGCCCACTGACCAGCCCCTCCTCTCTCCACCATTACTGTGCCCACTGTCCAGCCCCTCCTCTCCCCACCACTAATGTGCCCACTGCCCAGACCCTCCTCTCCCCACCATTAGTGTGCCCACTGCCCAGTCCATCCTCTCACCATGTGCTTTGCCCACTGTCTGGTCTCTCCCGTCCCCATGTCTGTACCCATTGCCGATCCATGCTCTGCCACGGTGACTGGAGGCCTCAAACAGCGGTGGGAAGGTCGGTGACACCACAGACTCACACACAGACTGCTCTTGCCAGTCCATCCTCTCCCACCATTAGTGTGTCCACTGCCCAGTCCATCCTCTCCCACCATTAGTGTACCCACTGCCCAGTCCCGATTTTCCCCATGTCTGTACCCACTGCACAGTCCATCCTCTCTCACCATTAGTGTGCCCACTGCCCAGTCCCTCTTTTCCCCATGTCTGTCCCCACTGCACAGTCCATCCTGTCCCACCATGAATGTGCCTACTGCTCTGTCCCTCTTTTCCCCATGTCCATACCCACTGCCCAGTCCATTGTCTCCCACCATTAGTGTGCCCACTCCCCATGTCTGTACCCACTGCCCAGTCCATTGTCTCCCACCATTAGTATGCCCACTCCCTCTTTTCCCCATGTCTGTACCCACTGCATAGTCCACACTCTCCCTCCATTAGTGTGCCCACTGCACAGTCCATCCTCTCCCACCATTAGTGTGCTCACTCCCTCCTCTCCCTGTCTGTGCCCACTGCCCAGGCCCCCTTTATCCCATTTCTGTACCCACTGCACAGTCCATCCTCTGTCACCATTAGTGTGCCCACTGCCCAGTCCATCCTCTTCCCATTAGTGTAATCACTGCCTAGTCCATCCTCTCCAAACAATAGCTGCTCACTCCCTCCTCTCCTGTCTGTGCCCACTGTCCCTTTATCCCATGTCTGTACCCACTGCCCAGTCCATTGTCTCCCACCATTAGTGTGCCCACTCCCTCTTTTCCCCATGTCTGTACCCACTGCCCAGTTCACACTCTCCCCCGTTAGTGTGCTCACTCCCTCCTCTCCTGTCTGTGCCCACTGTCCCTTTATCCCATGTCTGTACCCACTGCCCAGTCCATTGTCTCCCACCATTAGTGTGCCCACTCCCTCTTTTCCACATGTCTATACCCACTGCCCAGTCCACACTCTCCCCCGTTAGTGTGCTCACTCCCTCCTCTCCCCTGTCTATGCCCACTGCCTCTTTTCCCCATGTCCGTACTTGCTGCCCAGTCCACACTCTCCCACCATTAGTGTTCCAACCGCCCTCCTCACCATTAGTTTGCCCACTTCCAGACCCTCCTCTCCCCATTAGTGTGCCCACACCCTCCTCTCCCCACCATTACTGTGCCCACTACCCAGTCCATCCTCTCCACATGTGCTTTGCCCACTGTCCAGTCTCTCCCGTCCCCCTGTCTGTCCTTGCTCTGCCACGGTGACTGGAGGCCTCACACTGCGGTGGGAATGTCTGTGACACATAGTGACAGCTATTCCTATACATGCCCGGTGTTGTACTATAAATCAGTAACACCACCCTGTCACACATCGTCTTCACTCACTGTGAGGTATTTATGGAGGATCCAGACAGACCTGCAGGGAGCGGGAGTTGTCATAGAGACACCTCCTAGCGGTGCAAAGCGTACAGGAATTAACTGGTCTCCCGATTAGATCCGTCCCGCCCCCGCCGGCTTTGCTCCGCCCATTAGGTGTGTCCTAATCTGCACTGCACGAGTAGACGGGGCCTTGGGGGCGGGGCTGAGTCTGTGAGGAGGACATTTTAGGAACTGCATTGGTTTGTGAGGCGGCCATTTTAATCCTCGAATCAGTTTGTCAGGTGGGGGTTTCACTTTCCCGTCCCACCACCACCACCCTGTCAGGAGACCGTTTTACTACCTGTTCTTCCTGTCAGGAGGTAATTTTAGACATTACACTGCTCTGGTCCCCTGATTGTGTCCCCATGGAAATGAGGGGAACTTGGGGACAGGATGGCATTGTGCTAGTGACATCTTCCAGCAGTGCTGGGATTCCCTTGTCTAGTGAGAAGAACCCGATACTATATCCCTGGTCCCAGGAAAGTAAAATAAAAGATAGAAACATGATTTACAGAACTTGTTCCATTAGGTAACTGCCCGGTTACTCCTGAGATCACTCAAAAACCACTGTGCACCTGCTTTACTCCAGAATTACACCCAACGTCTTTACCATCATAAATGTGTGGGGAGGGTCTATATTAAAAAAAAACAAGGGTAAGTAAGGAGCAAACCAACTGCCCCATAGCAGACAAATGAAACCTAAAATTTCAAGTGACTGAAATTGGACTTTTAACCCTTTTAATTGTAGAGATGTCTGATTGCTTTGCAATGCATTGAAGACTAATTTAATGTTCAAAGACAAGTCATGTGTAAATCAGCGGGAATGTTTATCCTCCTATTGGTCAGTTGGTTTGCCCCAGGCGAATTTCCAGCGCCACATGTCCATCGTCTTTGTTTCCTTTTGTTCGTGTGCTTGAGGATTTAACATTAGGAGGATCTCATCATTGTACAAGGAGTATAAGCCTACAGATTAGACCTCAAGGCAATGAGTATGCCATGTGTGTAGGACAGAGTACTAATATCCCCCACTTTTACACACTGGTAATTTACCCCTGCACACTTGTGAGCATTTTACTGATAAATGCTTATTCTGGCACAATAACGATAATAGATTACCCCTCATGTCTTTCCTTTGAGCGCTGCGGAATAGGTTGCCTCTTTATAAATAAAGTGTAATAATAGTAACAGTTGTATTCAAATAAGTGCTACAGGTGCCACAGTCAGCTCTGTGCATGTTAAGGAATAACTGTGTAACATTCTGCGTATCCGCAGAATTGTAGTTTAATCCTAAAATTTATCTCAGGAATGGAAGCATCTTTATTTGGGCTGGGGAATAAAGCATCAGGTGTCCTAGAAGATCTAAGTGTGACATGTGGTGTCAAACCATTTGGTACAGCTTGCTATATAGGTCTGAACATCCAGAATGACATCCAGGTTAACATGAAAAATTACACCTTTTCTGGTCCATGAACTGAAATGTACAAAGAAATTTGGAGAAAAAAAGGGAAAATCCTGTGTCAGCACCAGACCCTACCACTGACGAAGCTAAGGTGGATATATCTATACCAAGTGATGTACTAGGAGAATCACTATATGATTAAAATTACAAATAAATAAAAAAATAAACCATCACTAAGTAACCGGTGTAAAAGTCCATGTACACAGGCCAAGGTCCGGGTGATGTTAAGAGGCCGGTCCTGCTCTGCATCCTGCCACCGATGCAGTCATGCGCTGTAGAGACTGCCCAAAAGCACAGAATGCTCCCAGCACAGAACTCCCAGAATTCTGTGCGTTCGGACAGTCTCTACTGCGCATGATGGCTTCTGACAAACATCCTAGCAAATTATTATATAGGATTATTAAAAAAACAGATGAATTTAAAGGGGAACTACCACCCCGCAATAAGTTCACATTATTCAATTCTTCATCTGGCGACTAGCTGCTTAGTAATGTTAGTCGCCAGAAATATTACCCGGTTTACAAGATATTCCACTTTTTCGGAGGCTCACAGTAGCAGGAAGCATGGACATCTCATCATAGTGACATCCGTGTGCCTGCGCTGTCAGTCCCTTTTGACTAGGGATGGTCGACAAGTCCATAAAAAATGCCGCTTTGCCACTTTTTTTCATAGGAATTCCCATCCATTACTTCACCTACAGCTTTTCTGCCTTTTTGCCAACAATATAGATTTTTCTATCAGAATTGTTAAGTTTTCCTCTCATGTTTCACTTAAAGGCAAGAATTTCTGCCCCCAGAAATATGATACCCTGAACCTCTCGCCATGCAGCATGTTGTAGATTGGTCAGTGGGATAGAGAATAATATAACAACTGAATAAAGCTCTCCTTTGGTGCACTTACACAACTATGAACAGGAGAAGTTGGAGGGCTTCTGAGCTGCTGCTGAGTTGGAGAAATGTAGAAGCAGCAGAAGTAATGAAGGAATTAATCCACTTTCTACTGCAGATTTCAGCTCCAGGCTCCCAACAACCTCTGCAGGGATGTGGGGAAACATATTAAAAAGGGGGTTATTGGCTAGTAACAGCAGCACAATGCAGCTGATGTTGCTGTCAGTGTGCCAGATATGACGGTGACATGCATGACAGCTGCAGATCCTCTGTCATGTAGGCAATAACAGGAGACTGGTGTAGGTGGTGATGAGAAGTGGGTGGTGCAACTGGTGTAGAAGAGACCATTCTTGTCTGAAAGTGATTAAGAATGGGAGAGACAGAGATGCATTTTGGAATGAGCATCATCATTAACTACCACTAACAGCAGTGAGATTATGACATTTGTTGCTATTGTAATTCCTGCTTCTGAGTCTTCTGAGACCAATGTATATTTTTCACAGCAGGATGAGCAGGCTAGTGTGTCAGTTTCCATCATGGCCACCATGGGATTGCATAGTAACGGCAATTATATGGGAGTGTAACAGGGAGACGTGGTTGCACTTCCTACTATTTTTCATCCTGTTACTAGTGCAGCAGCAGCATATGCCCAAGCCATTGCAGGTGAATGTGGAGAAGATGTGTTTACTTTTCCACCCCACTTGGCACTAAAATCATGGGTGGGGAAATAGTTTTCCTCTGGGGCAGGCATAATCCAATCACCAACAATTGTACTGTTTTCAGTGTGTGAGAAGGTACTAACAAAAGGGGAAAGGAGGGGGCACCATTGGTACATCTCCACTTATTAAGTACATGCAATTTAACCACCCTGACGTGCATGTGAAGCATGAGAAAGCCTCCCCCAAGAAAAATAAATTGAATACTGCTGTAAGAGTGAACCTTGTCACTCCAAAAGGACAGAACATGGAGAAAAGTCTAAAGAAAGGTAGGTGAAACACCCCATCAGCATGGAAGGTTGATGACGATTGTGGAAGTCAACAGACAGGCTCCACTGGTTGGCGAAGCCCCTTGTACTGGATACTCTGGTTCAGACAGGAGACAGTAATAGATGTCCGCAGCTCGCCCACAGACCGGTGAGCAAGTGAATTTAGCTCTTGCAGTGTCTGGGATGAGAATCACCAGCAAACTCCCCTCCAGGCATCCCCTCCAGAAATACAGCCGAAACTTGTACTGAGGAAAGTAAAACAAAACTGTTTTCTCTGTCGTCCAATACAGGTTACCGGTAATTCTGGGTAGGCGAACCACTCCTTTAAGTAGGCTGGAACAATTCTAGAATTGTATATAGGTGTGGAGCCTACATTCCCTCCTTGGCTGCAGCTAGCCAACCAGCTCCAGAAAGATTTGTTCCTTGGTGAAGATAACACAGGTAAGAGAACAGTTAGGCGCGCTTTACCGCATAGACGCCATTGCTCCATTCACTTCTATGGGACTGTACAGTTTGGGATGTATGTCTGCAAGCGTTTAAACGAGCGACTTCAGAGATGACTCATTTTAATTGTCTACCCTTGCTCTGTCATCCGGTTCATGTTTCTAGTGTGTTGAGGGGCTCAGGGCACTTCGGGCACTGTTTGGGGTACTTTTCTGTGAAAACTACATTTCCCATGAGCACTTGCTTCACATGCTCGTTTCTGATTGGCTCCTGCCACGGCAGCCATTTTGTGATCTTTCCAGAGCGAATATCCTACGCAGGGATTGGACTCTCCTTCTCTTCTTTGCTGATTAACCCTTCGCTGCCAGATAAGTCTATTTTAGCGATTTCTGGGGTGAAACTTTAATCATACACACTATAATTGGGTGGTTTCTTATACAATAAGGTTATTGACACTGTGAGAATGTCTATACCATTGGAGCTTGGGGCCAGACCTAAGACTAAGGATGCTGGGGTCTCTGTATCCCCTATTGCTCATTGCTCTTCCTTTCATTTATGGCCAGCATGTTCTGATGTCCCTGAGAGTCTTCCAGGGACCTCCAGCAATGCATTAGAGCCAGTTTGGGTGCAAGATTTCAAGGCTGCTACTAGGGACCTTAGGTCCACATTGCAACTCTTTCCATCCCAGGTACAGGGGGTCTTCCATTCTTGGCAGACCCCCTCCTCCGTCAAGTCTTCCCTGGCCAAACCTCAGGGAGTACCTGATGTGTCAGATTCCTCTGAAGAGGAACTCCTGGTGAATTCAGATGTGGAGGAATGTTCTGCTCTGGGCTCCCCTCAGTTTTTTGGGGATCCTTTTGAGGCTGATCCTGAGCTCTCCACTGATCAGGGCTGTATTGAATACTCTTAACATTCCCTTAGTTCAGGAGGTTCCTTCTGACTCCTTTGATGTGTTTCAGGAGCCTAAATAGCCCCTTTCTTGCTTTCCACTTAACCCCACTCTTGACCGCCTGGTGTCTGAAGAGTGGAAGTCTCCGGACAGAAAGCCTTCTGTCTGTCAGAAAAGGGTTAAAGCTTAGCAAATTTCTTAGGCAGCACTTTCTCAGGGTTCATCCTCCCAAAGTGGATGCTCCTATCTCCAGGCTATCCAAGTCTACTGCCTTGCAAGTGTCTGATGCGTCTGCTCTAAAGGACTGCTGGTTCTGCCATGCGTCCAGCATTCATTGCAGCATGGGTGAACCGGGCCATTGCGGTCTGGACTGAACAGCTCACTCTTGCTGTCTGTCAGGGTGCTCCTAGTTTGGATAAGTTGTGCCTCCTTGCCAACATTTCTGAAGCACAGCACTATGTTTCTGCTGCCCTATTTGATGTCATCCGTTTGGTGGCTAGGGTTTCCGCCATGTCTGTGGTTGCCAGACGGGCTCTTTGGCTCAAGAGCTGGTCTGCTGATACTGCTTCTAAGAAAGCATTGCTCTCCTTGCCTTTTCAAGGCACTTCTTTATTTGGGCCAGATCTCAAGGATCTGATCAGTGTGGCTACAGGGGGTAAGAGTACACTTCTACCCTTAGTTCCTAGGAAGAAAATACCGCTTAAGCGTAAGCGGTATTTTCGTTCCTTTCAGAATGAGACACGTCTGGCGAACCAGACGGTTCCCTCAGCTCCGCGTACCTCCTCCATGCTCAAACAGCAATGGAAGCCCAAGGTCTCCTCCAATCCCAAGGCTTCCAAGCCTTCTTCGGCATGACTCACCGAACCCGAGTCCGCACTCTGCTGTGGGTGTTCATCTGTGTCACTATCACAGCATTTGGGAGGATTCAGCGTCGGACCCATGTGTTTTGCAGGTGGTGACGGAAGGGTACAGGATCCCTTTCGTTTTTCTACCTCCCTTTCGCTTTCTTCCTTCTCATACGCCTTGGGGTGCAGAGAAACGCAGTCTGTTCAACAGCGCTGTTCAGGCTCTTCTGGACAAGGACGTTCTAGAGCCAGTTCCAGTTCAGGACAGAGTTATGGGTTTTTACTCAAACCTCTTTGTGGTCTCCAAGAAGGATGGCACTTGTCATCCCATTTTGGATTTGAAGGATCTCAATTACTTTGTGACCCGGACTCATTATCACCAGGAGTCTCTACGGACCGTGATTGCTGCCATGTCCCCGGGGGAATTCCTTGCTTCTCTGGATCTTCAGGATGCGTACTTATACATTGTCATTCATCCAGAGAGCCAGCAGTACCTCCGGTTTGCCTGTGACCGGGGACAGTTTCAATTCTCAGCTCTTCCATTTGGTCTGACAACAGCTCCTCAGGTCTTCAACCATGTCCTGGGAGCCTTAGTGTCCGTCCTCCGCCGAGACAGCATCAGAGTTACTCCATACATGGACGACCTGCTTCTGAAAGCCTCTTCTGCAGAACTTCTTCATCAGCAGGTTCAGCAATGCATTCATGCTCTCACCCATCACGGGTGGATCATCAACTTGGACAAATCAGACCTTGTCCCATCCCAGCATCTAGTTTTTCCTGGGCCTCCTCTTTGATACCCAGAAGAACACAGTGTTTCTCACGGATGAGATGGCTCACCAGATCACCCACATATTGCGATATTGGCTCAGGATCCAGTTCCAGCCAAGAAGCTGTCATCTCTTGTGGGGAAATTCATTTCCACCATAGAGGTGGTACCGTTCACCATGGCACACACCAGGGAACTCCAGTGCTTTGTGATCCAGGTGTGCAGGGGTTGGCCGGACCTTCTGAAGACGTCGGTGTCACTCCTCTTCATGTGGAACTGAGTTTGTCCTGGTGGCTCGACCTCTCCAGTCTGCTGAAGGGCAAGTCCTTCCTAGTTCCCTTCTGGACCACGGTGATGACAGATGCCAGCCTCTCTGGATGGGGAGCGGTCCTGGGTCGCCTGAGTGCACAGGGTCGGTGGTCTCCGGAAGAATCTCTCCTTCCCATCAATGTGTTGGAGCTTCGGGTGATATTTCATGCCCTTTATCATTGGACATCTCAGCTGGAAGACTGTCCAGTCAGGGTAGAGTCCGACAATGCCACGGCTGTGGCTTACATCAACAAGCAGGGAGGAACAAGAAGTCTTGCTGCTTGGTTAGAGATCAAGGCTATTTTGTCCTGGACAGAAGAGCACGTTCCTGCCATATCCGCAGTGCACATTCCTGGCGTAGACAACGTCATGGCGGACTTCCTCAGTTGACACACAGTGGACAGCGGAGAGTGGGAGCTGCACCCAGAGGTGTTCACCCTCATTGTTCAGAAATGGGGTCTTCCTTACATTGACCTGATAGCGACAAGACACAACAGGAAGGTTCCGAGGTTCTGCTCTCGATGGAGGGATCCTCTAGCTCTGGTGGTGGATGCAATGTCCATTCCTTGGTTATTCCCTCTGGCATACATCTTTCCTCCCCTCCCCATGTTGCACAGGGTGCTACAGAAATTACGACTGGAGCATTGTCCAGTCATTCTGATTGCTCCGTACTGGCCTCACCAGGCTTGGTTTCTGGAGCTTCTGGATCTGTCAGTGGCAGAGCCATTCCGGCTACTTTGCCATCCAGATCTTCTTCTACAGGGTTACCTGTGGAAGGAGGATGTTCATCGTCTAGCTTTCACAGCTTGGAAATTGAATCCTCAATACTGAAGAAGTAAGGTTTTTCTTCTGGTGTGGTGGCTACTATGCTTAGTGCCCGCAAACCTGTTTCTTCTAAGGCCTACCATCGTGTCTGGTCTACCTTTCTATCTTGGTGTGCTGATAGGTACCTTTATCAGGATTTTGATCTGCCTGCGGTCCTGGCTTTCTTGCAGGATGGTGTGGATAAGGGCCTAAGTTTGAGCTCCCTTAAGGTTCAGACTTCTGCCCTCTCTGATAGCGACAAGACACAACAGGAAGGTTCCGTGGTTCTGCTCTCGATGGAGGGATCCTCTAGCTCTGGTGGTGAATGCAATGTCCATTCCTTGGTTATTCCCTCTGGCATACATCTTTCCTCCCCTCCCCATGTTGCACAGGGTGTTATGGAAATTACGACTGGAGCGTTGTCCAGTCATTCTGATTGCTCCGTACTGGCCTCACCAGGCTTGGTTTCTGGAACTTCTGTATCTGTCAGTGGCAGAGCCATTCTGGCTACCTTGCCACCCGGATCTTCTTCTACAGGGTTACCTGTGGAAGGAGGATGTTCATCGTCTAGCTTTGACAGCTTGGAAATTGAATCCTCAATACTGAAGAAGTAAGGTTTTTCTTCAGGTGTGGTGGTTACTATGCTTAGTGCCCGCAAACCTGTTTCTTCTAAGGCCTACCATCGTGTCTGGTCTACCTTTCTATCTTGGTGTGCTGATAGGGACCTTTATCAGGATTTTGATCTGCCTGCGGTCCTGGCTTTCTTGCAGGACGGTGTGGATAAGGGCCTCAGTTTGAGCTCCCTTAAGGTTCAGACTTCTGCCCTCTCTGTTTTCTTTCAGAGGCGCATTGCTATTCTTCCTGATATCAAGGTTTTCTCCAGGGCGTTGCTCATACTTGTCCTGTTTTCAAGACTCCTCCTCAGTGGTATCTTAATTTGCTTTTCTCCCTTTGAGTCCTTGGCTACTATTCCTCTACGCCTGCTGACGTGGAAAATGGCCTTTCTCCTGGTGATCGTGTCTGTTCGCCGTGTCGCGGAGTTACATGCTCTGTCTTGTAGACCACCCTTTTTGGTGTTTCACAAAGACAAGGAGGTGCATCACACTTCGCAGGAGTTTCTCCCGAAGGTGGTCTCTGAGTTCCACATTAATCAGGACATTATGGTGCCTTCTTTCTGCCCTGACCCTACCTCTGACAAAGGATCTCCACTTGTTAGATGTGGTGCTTTGTCTCAAGTTTTATGTACATCGCACTGAGTCCATTAGATAGGCTGACACGCTGTTCGGCATTCCTGAGGGCCCCAGGGCTGGGAGACCTGCATCCAAAGTGACTATTGTGTCTTGGATCAAGTCCGCTATTCGTAAGACTTACGAGGTAAGGA
Source organism: Rhinophrynus dorsalis (assembly GCA_037306005.1). Classification (NCBI taxonomy): domain Eukaryota; kingdom Metazoa; phylum Chordata; class Amphibia; order Anura; family Rhinophrynidae; genus Rhinophrynus; species Rhinophrynus dorsalis. The sequence continues at coordinate 3,250,859 of CM074724.1, read as the reverse complement.
AGAAGCCTGTTCCCTTTTGGGTCACGGCTCATTCTATAAGATCCATTGGGCCTTCTTGGGCTTACAAGAATCAGGCCTCAGCTGATCAGTTGTGCAAGGCTGCCACATGGTCATCTGTGCACACCTTTTCGAAGCATTACTGTGTTGATGTACTGGCATCGGCTGATGCCAGCTTTGGGAGGAAAATCCTGGAGGCAGTTTTGCCTGTCTAGGATTTTCTTTGGTTTTTGGTGCTTCCTTCGCTTTTGAGCCCCGTTGGCTCTGGTTCAGTGTTCTGTGTAAGAGTTGGAGTGTTGCTACCCCTGTTCAGTGTTCGTTGACACTTCATTGTTTGTTGGGCTATCTCTGATCTGATGGTTCATATCTGCTCTGGTGACTTTGGGGGTCATGCACCTGGTCCTTGCCTTACTTCCTGCCTCTGGGAAACTCAATGGTTGGACATACCAGAGTTACCAGTAACCTGTATTGGATGACAGAGAAAAGAGGATTTTAGTCTTACCTGTTAAATCCTTTTCTCTTAGTTCATACAGGTTACTGGTCTCCATGCTTGGCTCTCCTGTGGCAGACTGTGAGGGTCCTTTGGGGTCATGCTCACAGGAGTCTTCTTTCTCTTCTACTATCTAGTCAATAGTTAGTGTCTCAAATCTTTCTGGAGCTGGTTGGCTAGCTGCAGCCAAGGATGGAAGGTAGGCTTCACCCCCTGCATACAATTCTAGAATTGTTCCTGCCTACTTAAAGGGGTGGATCGCCTACCCAAAGTTACCAGTAACCTGTATGGAGAAAAAGATTTAACAGATAAAACTAAAATCCTCTTTTTATTGAGAACACACACAGCCTTTATACACTTCCAGCTGGATTCCTTGTGTAACATAGTCAAATTAAGGCTTAGGGCTGTGCTAACACAGTGTCCAAACAGGAGGGAGCCTCAGGGAACCAATCAGAGATAGTATTTTAGTCTCCAAACACAGTCCCCCTTTTCAATCTATGAAAAGTCTTTGAAACACAATGGCTCTCACAGTAGGGTTACTGTCCCAAGACCTAACAGTAACTGACAGAATTCTGAAGTCTAAAACTATGTACACAGAATGCAAAGCAAAAATATAGAACAGAGGTATATGACACAGAAACACAATACATCGGACAAATTATAACACAAGGGATGCTTAACACAGGTGACAACAACTTTTCCAAGTAGGGGATACAAGGGGTTTACCTCCTGTTTCTCCACAACTCCTCCCCTCCCACAAATAAATGAGTCAAGGGGTGGTCTCCCACAGGCCCAACGCCGACTCACACGTTTTAGAGGGGGTTAGTAGCACAGTTGCCCCCAAGTCCTGCTGGAGGTCCAGAGTGTCCATCTTGCCAAGTCCAACAGTCCTAAAAAAGAGCAAGTTTGGTGAAACAGGCTTGGGAGCACAGGGTCCATCCTTCCTGGACCACCCCCAGTCATTTGGGCCATGTGCCCTGGATTCCACCCCTCCAACCAAGACTTAAAGGTTTGGGGAGCAGTGGAATCTCAGGTAAATCCTGGGGGAAACCACCATCCAGGTTCTGAACTGGGGGCACTAGAATACAGTCAGTGCTGGGCTCTAGTCCTAGGGCAGCAGGTGACCAACCCCTCCCCACAAATGTGTTCTTCAGCAAATATCCAACAGAGCAAAGGAAAACAGCAGGGGTGGTATGGAGCACCATCCAACCTTGGTGTCTGGAGCTCCATGGCTCCCAAATACAAGAAAAGTGTTTTGGCTGAGGGACCAGGCTGGCACCTATCTCCACTGCGTTGGAGGCTTCCAACATGTTTCAAGAGAGGTGAGTCCCTTGGCACTACCGTGGCTTACTGTCTGGGCCATCAACCAAGTAGCTGATGCAGAAATCAGAAGCACTGAACTCTGCTGTTGCAGCATCACCTGCACCTGGCACTTTGGTGGGCTGATGGGGCATACGGCTCACATAGCCATCCGTCCAGTAAACTGCCTTCATAGGAACATAGTAACATACATAGTAACATAGTAAATTAGGCTGAAAAAAGACACAAGTCCATCAAGTACCACCTTTGCCTCATAACCCAGAGAAATTAGAATTATATTGCTTTCCTCCTGCTAGATAAGTTGCTCTATATCTTAACTTCATGTTTTGCCTACTAATACACAGTATAACCTTGTATGTTCTCTCTTGAAAGAGATGTATCTAATCTTCTCTTAAATGTATCCATTGTATCTGCCATAACCACCTCCTTAGGCAAGGATTCCACAATTTTACAGACCTTACTGTGAACAAAACCTTCCTCTCCTGAAGTTGGAGTATCCTTACTTCTAATCTCAAGGGGTGTCCCCTGGTTATTTAATCAGACCTTGGAATGAATAGCACACCAGAGAGATCCTTGTATTGATCTCTCATATACTTGTACATTTTGATTAGATCTCATCTTAGTCATGTTTTTTTAAAGTGAAACTACCACCTCCACTAAAGTCGCCCTGCAATACTTATGCAGGTGGCGACTAGCTTTGTAATCATTATTGTACCTCTCAAAAGTGCACACAAATAAAATTATTCTTAAGTTTCCGAGACTGACGGCCAGGTTTCTGCAGCCTGTGCGCCTGCGCCATCAGTCTCTTCCGGAGCCGTCCAGGCCAGTGCAATGCCTGTGATGTGTGAAGAGGACTGACAGCGCAGGCGCACATTCAAGATGTCGGTGGTGCTGCCTGGCTTCCGGTCTCGGAAGCTTAAGGATAACTTTATTTGTAGGCACTTTTGAGAGGTAAAATAATGATTACAAAGTTAGTCGCCACCTGCATAAGTATTGCAGGGCGACTTTAGAGGAGGTGGTAGTTCCGCTTTAAGAGTAAATAAACCAAATTTGTCTGGTCGATCCTCATACATCAAGTCATCCATTTCCTTGATTAAATTTGTTGCTCTTCTCTGTACTCTCTCCAGTTCTAGAATATCATTTTTCAGAACTGGTACCCAAAACTGCCCTGCTTATTTGAGGTGAGGTCTTACCAATTATTTGTACAGTGGCAAAATGATGTTATCTCCTCTTGCTTCAATAACCCTTTTTATGCAAGACAGGACTTTGTTTGCTTTTGCTTCTGCTGTTTGACATTGGTCACTGCTTCCAAGCCTGTAGTTTACAAGGATTCCCAGAACTTTCTCCAGAAAGAGTCCCCCAAAATGATTCAATTAAATTCATAAGTAGCATTGGGATTTTTTCTTCCCAAACACATGACTTCCTTTCTGTAACACTTTCCTCTACTTGGCCATGGACTGCTGGGTCCTCCACCACCTAGACCTGTAGGGGCTGTTGGAAAGTAATGTTGACCCTGTGTCTTACATCCTCCAGGGCCTCCTCCAGTTCCATGACACTCATGGACAGCTGTCTCCTTCCACCCTTACTGACAGCCTCACCATTGGGCTTCTCAGTCTTCTCTATCAAGGGATCTGGTTGGGGACCCAGTCTGACTATCTGGCATCCCTGCCGTATGTGTACCTTGGCCTCTACAGTGACTATTCTCTGGAACTTTGCCTCTCCATCTGATCCGAGCAGTATCCATGTCAACTCTCTCCATGTCAACTCTCATCTTGGACAGCCATACTGTGGCAGCAGTCTCTATGCACTCTTGGGCCACCCTCCATCTCAGCTCTTTCCAGATGTAGAAGTTTTTCCACTTTATATCTGTCAGCCGATCAGCAAACCAAGGGGTCTCCCCCCACACCACATTTGGCACAAATGACAGCTCCTCTGCCATTCTTGCTATTAACTCATCCTACCGTTTGATCAAGTCTTCCCCAAAATCTGCATCATGCAGAAAAACATCTTCCACCAGGCCCCCTGCATAGGCCTCCTGCCAACCCTATGCATCTGGATATCGGGAGCATATGTGACCAGTAGAGTCCCACCACTGGTGCAAGCATCTGGCAGGTGTCTTCTTCTAGCTCTACCTCAGAATGAGCTAGATCCCCCAGCTTGTAGAGCCAATCCTCACAGGAGTCCAGACCCAGCATGCTCCACCACCTCTGGAACAAGATGGTTTACTGGTCGGGAAGCGCCTGCAAAAAGACCCCACTGCTCTGGATCAGACAGGAGGTAGGAACAGATGGATGCTGCTCACAGGTTGACCAGAGAGGCCACTGAATTTAGGTTTTGCAGTGACTGGCATGAGAATCACCAGCCAGGTCCCCTTCAGGGATTTCCTTCAAAAATACAGCTGAAACTTGTGTTGTGGAGGGTAAAAGATAACTATTTTTGTTGAGGATGCACAGAGCTTTTATACACTTCCAGCTGGCATCCTTGTGTGCATGGGGGAACCTCAGGGAACCAATCACAGACAGTATTTTAGTGTATAATCAGAGATCTGCTTTTTTATCCAGGAAAAAGTCCTTAAAACACAACTGTTCTCACACTAGAGGTTAATTTGTGTTCCTTTGTTGTCACTCCACAGGAGGCATCCTGTCCCAAGCTGTAACAATAACTCATAGGATTCTGAAGTCTAAAACTACAGAAGTACATAATACAGGGAAACACAAAGTATTCAGTACATTATAACATATTGGACAACAACTTTTAGCAGTATGGGATACAAGTGGTTCATCTCCTGTTTCTTCACATTGACAGTAACATCTGTATCAGTGTTTTCTTGTGCTAGAGATGGGTTGTGTGAAAAATATCACCTTTGTCCCCCTCATAACCAATGGAGCTCCTCCTCAACACTACCACCATTGCCACCATTACGACCAGCTGATAGTGAGTCCACAGATGCGAGGATCTGGTAGTTTTCCTCCACTCACTGCATCTTGTGAGGTGCACTGATCACACATGTCAATGGGGTGGAGAGCAGTCAATTGCAGAAATTCAGGGAGTACTGCAGAGAGTCCATCCCTCTCAATAAGCTAAGCTGATGGCAAGGAAGATTCAATTATTTTTTTTTGAGACATCACCCACACCACCCAGTCACCTGTGTATAGTGGAGCAGGCAAAGGCCAGTGGTTACTAACATAGAAGTGTCTGATTTCTTTGGGGATGTTTTAACATTGTTGACATAAATGTCAGTATGGAGGTTATATGTGTTTGCTGACTGCTTAATATGAGAGACTGTGTGCTAACTGTGATTCTTCCCAGTCCTTCCCTATCATAATGTTTCCTTACACACACACACACACTGTACACATTGCAGTTGTTGAAGATAACAGTGCAGTTCCTACCTGCTTTCAGGAATAATATTCCTGCTCACCCATGATTGCAGAAAAGATGCAGGAGGAGAATTATGATTGCCTCTTCAAAAGGCTTCAGCCACTCACATAAGTTACACATTAGCTGCCAATGACCAGATGACAAAGAAGATTTTGTAAACATAATATATTCCTAATAGCCTTATTCTGCTCATACAAACCCGCCAGAACCGTCCTTGCAAAATAACTGAGGCTTGGGATGTACCAGTGTCGTGCAACACATGACAAATGTTCTTTAATGCCATTGTTTTCAACAAATGAATAGGGCAGCATGTCACTGGCAACATTTTGGCAAGTTTGCAGTTCCACAGGAGTACTTTTGGATTATTTTTGTGCAGTTCTTGATCTCCATCTAAGGATGGTGTAACGGAAGCTAAGGATGCCGGGTTGTCCTTAGCCATCGCTCCAGGGTCCTCTCTCCTTGAAGCGGCTACAAAAGGGTAGCTGGTCCGGTGAAGCTGGATAGCTGGCTAGAACACTGGAACATAGGGCTGCTGAATGGGGGTCAGAGGGGACTGTTTAAATCATCCAGGAATAAAGACACAGGACACAGTTCTTAGTCCAAAACAACAACTACTTTATTGAGAGGACAGGGAACATTTTATACAGATTTCAATGGCAATACAACAATAGTGGTGTATACAGTAAACACTGGGCCAGACAGTGGAACAACAGAGTGTACACACAAGACAATGGGACAATACGGTGGGGTTGATACAATCAACAAAACAGTACAATAGAGACAATCATGATACCAGACCAATCCTATCACACAGAATTATTTTTCAAAAATAAGGTACAGTCCATCCAACAAATGATACCCCTTACATCCTCTCTTTCTATGCCTCTGATTCCTAGTCCCCCCGAGCAACCCTCAGCTCATTTTCCCCTACAACAGAGGAGCAGGTATCTCTTTTACTATTCTCCTCTCCACCCACTACCTACCCCTCGGATCCCATGCCCTCTCACCCTGTTAAGGCTCTTGCAACTACTCTTGCTCCCAGCCTTACTAATATCTTTAACTCCTCTCTTTCTGCCGGAACTTTTCCATCCTCATTCAAACATGCAATAGTCAGACCTATACTCAAAAAACCCTCACTTGACCCCACCTGCCTTTCAAATTACCATCCGGTTTCACTTCTCCTCTTTGCATCTAAGATCTTGGAACATCTTGTATTCTCCTGCTTAATCTCTTTTCTCAATACAAACTCTCTTCTTGACCCTTTACAGTCAGGTTTCCGTTCCAACTATTCCACTGAGATGGCCCTAACAAAACTTACTAATGACCTATACTCAGCAAGGGACAAAGGACAATTCAGTATACTAATCCTACTACATCTATCTGCTGCTTTTAACACTGTTGACCATGCGCTCCTACTGGACACACTGCTCACCCTTGGCATCTGTGACACACCTCTAGAATGGATTTCCTCCCATCTCTCTAAACGTACTTTCAGTGTTTCTTTTGCTAACACTTTCTCATCTCCCCTCGACCTCTCAGTAGGTGTTCCTCAGGGATCAGTCCTGGGACCACTTCTTTTTTCACTCTACACCCTCTCACTTGGTGACTTCATCTCATCTCTTGGATTTAATTACCATCTGTATGCAGATGACACACTAATCTATCTCTCTGTCCCTGACCTCACTCCAGCTGTGCAGTCTCAAGTCACTCAATGTCTCTCAGCCATTTCATCATGGATGGCCCACTGCCACCTTAAACTTAATATGGCTAAGACAGAGCTGGTGTTGTTCCCTCCTAAAAAACCCATCCACCAACCCCCTTCTCCATCACAATAGAAAACTCTTCCATACACTCAGTATCCAAAGCACGCTGTCTTGGGGTCATTCTTGATTCTAAATTAACGTTCTCCCCCCATATCCAATCTGTCACTAGAACGTGTCGCTTCTTCCTAAAAAATACTGCAAAAATACTTCCGTTCCTCTGCATATCAACGGCTATTACACTATCTGAGGCACCCGTTCTCTCTAGACTTCACTACTGTAACATTCTACTCTCTTGTTTTCCTGCTTCTTATCTCTCTCCACTTCAATCTGTTATCAATTCAGCCGCAAGATCACAGATACCTTCCATCTCATCTCCTCCTGAAATTCCTCAATTGGCTACATTTAAAGTATTTTATTTCTTACAAGATTCTCCTCCTCTCCTGTAAATCTCTCTGTTCTTCAGCACCCTCTTATATTTCTGCTCTTATCTCCCGCTACACCACTTCCCGTCCCCTATGGTCTTTCCAAGGGTTCTTCCTGACCTTTCCCCTACACAACCCGAGCCATCTCTCTACTACAAGCTTTCTCATTGGCTGCCCCTCGACTTTGGAATGCCCTCCCGAACACCATTCGCCAATCATCCACACTCATCACTTTCAAGCATCTCCTCAAAACCCACCTGCTCAGGGAGGCATCTCAATAGCAATATCCTCCTTCTGCACACTGATAGTCACACCAGAATCCTTCTGCACTTCCTTCACCACTCCTTGTACCTGCACTTATAATCCTTCTCCCACTGTCACTGTTTGTCATTATGAATTCAGCTTAGATTGTAAGCTCCTTGGGGCAGGGTCCCTTTTCTAGTGTATGATTCCCTTGCTGCACTTTCCCTCACAAATAATGTAATGATTGCACGTAAGCTTAATGCTCTTAACCCTGTTCTTTATTTTTGTATTATATTATTTCAACTTTTGTTAAGAGCTGTGTACATGTATGGCACTATATAAATAAAGATAGATACATACATACAAGACAATAGCGTGTACACAGCAGAGTTGAAGGGATTAGTACAGTGCAAACCTAATCAACATCTGGACCAACGTATGACACATCTACCATTTGGCTGGTCTTGCAAATATCCAACAAGTTAACCCCTTCAGGCCCATGTAAGATTGCAGGCCTCCAAGTAACACAGGGGTTCAGCATGTATTACAGTACATGACAACATATTAAACATTCATATAACATTTAACATAGAACGTCAGGCAACTGATCAGAACTCTGCCTACATTTTAACATGGATGGAGTGGAATTTAACATGCCTGGCCTTATTTTGTGGCTGTCCAGCCGCCCAGAGCTGGGACTTCACCCAATGCCTTCCAGTCTCTTTTGGGGTATTTTCCATGGCTCTTAAAATAGCCCCTAGTATTGTCCTATGGTCCGTTACAGATGGGTAGGTATCACATAGAAGAATGACTATTTAACTTTATTGTTTTAGTAACATGACTAATGGTGGTCTTGGAGGTGGTGGATGTGGTGGTGGGGGTTGAGACTCTATGACTCTTGTCATCTTCAACCAAATCAGAGTCATCCTCCTCAGTGCTTTAGAAGTTATTGTTACTGAAGAAAATGTTATTCCTTTCTCCAGTACATCTATTTTACTACTATTATGTGCTTTTCTGCCCAGGAAACTTTTAGGAGTGCTTCTACTGCTGCTAGTCATCACTCCTTTGACGTGCTGCTGGAGTGTCTCCCAATCAGACCTGTGGTTGTGCTTCAGTGGGCAGCACAGTGAAAATGTGTCTAGATGTGATCCTGCTTTCCCTGTGCTAACAGAAAGCAGCATGTGTTTAAATCATGATTGAAGTATCTCCATACTGTATTCTTCATAGAATAAGCACTACAACTACTACAGGGGCTAGATGATACAATAGCGCAGAAGTAGGTGTCACTGACTTTGCTCTTTGGACAGTAAAAGAAGCACTCAGGTAGATAGGGTTGTGGATACTGGCCTTTGTTACTGTTTAGTAGTCAATCATAGCGAATGTGACTGGGTGGGGATAAGCAATGACACTGATGATGAAAACCAAGATCATTTTGTATTTTTAGGCATGTTTGTTTGTCCAGACTTTACAGATGATCTCTGAAATAGTTCACAGATGCATATTGCTTCTCTCTGGTGGTGGAAGACAGCCTTTTCCTTTCAGCTAATTTTTGGTCCAAATCATTATCATTCTACTTTTTTTGTATCTGCAGAAGGATCAAAATGGGGAAGGACATATTCTAAATCAACATCATCATTCATAATTAGGTCATCAATAGTGTCATCAGCATCTTTATCCACTATCTCCTCATCCCCACTAATTTCATATTCTTGTAGGATTTTAAAGTCAGAAACAATTTATTTTCACTTTTCCCTTTAGGGTGATTTATAGAAGACTGACCACTAGTTTCTGGTGGGTTGTTGCTGTCACTATCTGAAGCAGTACAGCCTCACTGCTAAATTCTCCTCTTCTCTGGTAACAATATTAGAATGTGTCTCATCATCATCTGTAATTTCAGTACTACTGCTGGTGGTGGAACTTTTCATATCACTTTTACAAATGTCCTCCTCATGGGGGGGGGGTCATCACATTTATGTCGTCATGCCAGTTGGTCAGGATCCAGTTTGGGTGTTGCTAGGTACCCACCTGATTGGGAACATCCACCTGAAGGAAGAGCATCAGCATCTGGCCTTGTGCTGTGCACGGCACATCTGGACTCCAGTCCAAGGGGTGTGCATGAAGGCAGAGAACCTCTCATAGTGAGGGAAAGGAGATGGAGTTGTGTTGGTGGTTTGGCACATTGCCAACTGCTCAATGTTGTTACTCAAGCTTCCAACAAGTTTTCTGTGCTCCACTGTTCATAAATAAAGGGATTTCACCCTGTGGCTCCAAAGGAGCAGCTCAGGTCCAGTCAGTCATTGAAAGTACAAGAGCAAGACACTTCATAGGGGACAAATGTACTTCCAGACCAGATCAAAGAATATCACAGTGATTACGAAGTACACTGTTTGCTTTTAGTTCTCCCTTGGCCTGTCCTGTTCCTTCAATGACTATTGGGACCCATAGAATAAAATAAAAATAATAAAAAAATGGTGTGGATGCTCAAAGGGGGAGAGAAAGAGAGGTACAGACAGACAGCAGTCTGAAGAATAGGTAGTCAGTGCAGAACATGTATGCTCCATGATGGTGCTTATTGGCAATATGCCTGAATTTGAGCAAGCATCCCAGACATGGATGAATGCTGACAGTATGCAGTTTTTAGCAGATGTTTTAATAAAGTAAAGCTTTAAAGAAATAGAGGGAGCTCTGCTTATTCCTTCTACATGATTCTGATATTTTGCTTGAGTATAGGTAAAAAAAAGTCAGAGATGCTCAACTAGACTCATGAGCTTGCAAGGGTATGCTAAAGCTCACTGACACTGTGTCCTCGCACCCAGAGTGCTATCTCTTTTAGCTCACAAATACCATACACAGAGAAAAAATATTCTGAAGCATATCATACAGGTCCTGCCAAAATGACAGTCCAGCCACAAAATGCCAGACAATTCTTCTCTGAAGAAGGAAACAAGCTAACCCCAGACATACGCTTTGGCTTTGTTGGGCCTCATCAGTGAGATGCAGCTGATCCCTCTAGGCACTTGTGAGCAAGGGGTCCATGTCTGGATTCCCCCATTACCCTTAGGGTGACTAACCCCAAAAGCAATATGCATATAGGTAGAAGAAGTCAGAGATGTCAGCTAGGCTCATGAGCTTGTAAGGGTATGCTAAAGCTCACTGGGACTGTGTCCTCACACCCACGGTGCAATTTCTTTTAGCTCACAAATGTCATACACAGGGAAGAAATATTCTGAAGCATATCATACAGGTCCTGTCAAAATAACAGTTCAGCCACGAAATGCCAGACAATTCTTCTCTGAAGAAGGGAAGCAGCTCACCCCAGATATATGCTTTGGCCTTGTTTGGCCTCATCAGTGAGGTGCAGCTGATCCCTCTAGGCACTTGTGAGCAAGGGGTCCATGTCTGGATTCCCCCATTACCCTTAAGGTGACTAACCGTAAGAGCAATTTGCATAAAAGTAGAAACGTCAGAGATGCTCAACTAGACTCATGAGCCTGCAAAGGTATGCTAAAGCTCACTGGTACTGCGTCCTCACACCCAGGGTCAATCTCTTGTAGCTCACAAATACCATACACAGAAGAAATATTCTGATGCATATCATACAGGTCCTGCCAAAATGAGAGTCCAGCCATAAAATGCCAGACAATTCCTCCTTGAACAAGGTGCTCAGCTAACCCCAGACGTACGTTTAGGCCTCATTGATGAGGTACAGCTGATCCCTCTAGGCACCTGTGAGCAAGGAGTCCATGTCTGGATCCCCCCATTACCTTAGGGTGACTAACCCCAAGAGCAATTTGCATATAGGTAGAAGAAGTCAGAGATGCTCAGCTAGGCTCATGGGCCTGCAAGGGTATGCTAAAGCTTACTGGGACTGTGTCCTCGCGCCCAGGGTACAATCTCTTTTAGCTCACAAATACCATACACAGAGAAGAAATATTCTGAATCATTTCATACAGGTCCTGCCAAAATGACAGTCCAGCCACAAAATGCCAGACAATTCTTCTCTGAACACGGGAAGCAGCTAACCCCAGACATATGTTTTAGCCTTGTTGGGCCTTGTCTGAAAAGACTTTCAGAGAGCAAATGGCAGTGTTAAAAGAATACTTCCAGCCAAAAGCCATTTGAGATTGCGGAGCAGTTCCATTTATATAGTCAGCACCAACAGCCAAGAGAAACCATACAGTCATATGTAGTATAACTACGCCTGTTGGCATCAACTTGTAATTTCAAAACCCATCAACCCCAAGCCCTTCGTAATTAGCTAGTCTGTGGCGTATCTAATAAAAATATTCAGAATTATCTGAGACTGAGCTAATGGATGAAATAGCTTTAGAGAAAGCGCTTGCCATGGAAATGGTTGAAAAAGATTCCACTGCACTACAAGCAAAAGTGTCTGCATCGTTTCCCACCACCATCATTACCGATTCAGCTTCAGATATGTTCAACACTCATGATGCTCAGTCCTGTTGTTTTAATGTATTGCACAGCTCTTACAAATGGGGACACCTACAGTGAGTTTGCAGAGGACATGGTGAATCATGTGGTGGTGGTGCAAGGCCAGTACATAAAATCATGGACTTACCTGGGTAACGGTCTGCTTTTGGAACAAAAGTAAACATATAGAGCTCTTCATAATCTGGAAATGGGGTACACCTCTTTTCAGCCACACTTGGATAAAATCCCTTTGGATGCTGGATGTGTGCTTTATATCATGCCATACCCCGCAGCCTAAAGAAGATGACTCCTTCACAGAGAGGAGGTTGACATCCTTGAAACAGAAATATGTGGAAAACTTTGATGCCTCATTAGGCAGCGTTAAAGGACTTCAAATCAGATTACACCTGCGACCTGGTGCTGTCCCAAAATATTTTAAGGAAAGTATGGTACTGTTTGCTATGTGGACAAAGGTGGGCATGAGACACTGCCAGCTGGAGCAACAAGGGATAATCACTAAGGTCGACAGAAGTGAGTGGGCATCTCCCGTTGTCCCATTGCAAAAGAAGTCTGTAGACATTTGATTATGTGGGGATTTAAGGAAAATTCTTACCAGCCAACTGGATGTTAACCAGTACCAGCTACCATGCTTAGAAGAACTCTTCACTTTTCTGGCTGGGGGACAGACATTCATGAATATTTACCTAACAATACCTATTTACAGTTGGAGGTCCAACCTGAGAGCTGACCATTACTCAACATTACTAATCATCAATTGTTTATGTAACAGATCCTACTCCGTTACTGAAAACCTTATCTGGGCATACGACTTATCAGCCCATTATACAAGGAACTGTGGACATTTCTGTCATGCCTGAAAACCTCTACTCTAGGTGTACGGATTGCCAGCCCAGTGTCGCTAGCCATGGAAAACTTTGAGACGTTGTATTGGCGGACAGCTATGCCAAAAAGACTAAAAACCATAGCCTGTTGGCTTACATTCAAGGCACTGGACAGTTAGGGGTTAATTATTTGAGTTTGGCAAGGCTACTTCAAATATGTATTGCAGTCCCTCAAGCCCTTTTGCTTATTTGTTCACCCTAACCAAGCTCTGTGTGTAGCAATCCACTCACGTCTGCCCCATTGTGTAAACCTGAGCCTTCTGTTGTTAGTATTTTGTATTAGGTGTTGTGATTGTATTATCTCTGTGAATGCTCCCATTGTGTGATGCCTGTTACCATTTGCTGTGACCTATTGTTTCCACTGTGCCTGTGATTTCATTATCCCTGTAAACTTGCCCATTGTGTCATGTCTGCACCATGTACTGTACCCAAGTCAATGTAGTTTGAAATGTATAAATAATCTGTGGTTTCACCTAATAAAGAGTTAGTTGTTCTGAACTAAGCAAGAGTACAGAATCTTCATTCCTGAATGGTTTAAAGAGTCCACTTTGACTCCCGTTCAGGAGCCCTATGTTCCAGTGTTCCAGCCAGCCATTCAGCTTCACTGGACACCTACCCTTCTGTAGCCGCATCCAGGAGGGAGAGACCCAGAACGACGGCTAAGGACAACCCGGTGTCCTTAGCTTCCTATCAGGTACCCGTGATCTCGCTGTGGTGACATTGCTACTTCCTGTGTGGTTCCTGCTGGGTCCTTATTGGCTGCTGGGTCCTGTCTCCACCCAGCACTAGCCCTTTTAACCCCAGCCCTGTCATGATGTTGCTCTCTTTCTTGGTGTGCCTGTTTCTAGAGTACGCTCCAGACTTCCTGTGTGTATCCTGTGTATGACTGACTGACTACTCTTCGTGGATTCTGATTCCTGCTCTGTGTACCGACCCAGATTGGCTGCTGTTCCTGCTCCTTGTATTGACCTGGCCTGGCTGACGTTCCTGCTCTGTGTACCGACCCGGATTGGTTGAGAATCCTGCTCTGTGTATCGACCTAGCCTGGCTGATGTTCCTGCTGTGTGTACCAACCCAGATTGACTGACGTTCCTGCTCCATGTATCGACCTGGCCTGGCTGACGTTCCTGCTCTGTGTACCGACCTAGCCTGGCTGATGTTCCTGCTGTGTGTACCGACCCAGATTGACTGACGTTCCTGCTCCATGTATCGACCTAGCCTGGCTGATGTTCCTGCTGCGTGTACCGACCCAGATTGACTGACGTTCCTGCTCCTTGTATTCACCTGGCCTGGCTGACGTTCCTGCTCTGTGTACCGACCCGGATTGGTTGAGAATCCTGCTCTGTGTATCGACCTAGCCTGGCTGATGTTCCTGCTGTGTGTACCGACCCAGATTGACTGACGTTCCTGCTCCATGTATCGACCTGGCCTGGCTGACGTTCCTGCTCTGTGTACCGACCCAGATTCGCTAGTTGGGTTCACTTCACTCCGGTGTTGCGTTCCTCCTTCGTACAGCACCCCGGTACGCTTGACCTGTTCTCTCTTGTTTTATCGAGGTTGGTTGTAGTTCCCTGGGCACCTCGATTACAGCACTCGGCCCTGCGCCTGCAATCAGGTCTGAGCGTCCGATTACCCTCTTCAGGGTTGGTGCGAGTTAGCGTTTGTGGGTCACAGTCACCGCAGCATCTCTCTGTGTTGGTACAGTTGCTAAGCTGCTTTCAATATCGCCCTTCACTTGGGGCTTATGCGCATTGCACTGTCAGTTTAGCTTACCCTAGTTCTCTAGGGCTCCTGTTTTGCTTTGTGATCAGGAGTTGCCTACCTGGTGCGCAGAGATTCAGCTCATACTGCTCCTGCAGCCCCTTTGATACCTTATGCGGTAAGGTCCTGCTGCCTAGTCTCACTGTCAGTATCCTACTCATTGTCAGTATCCTACGGCCCTGTTGCCTCTGTTCCGCTGTCTAGGTGTTACTGTCAGTATCATTTGCAGAGTGCCTACTTTGTTTCCACTTTGACTCTCAGCCTGGGCTGTTATCTTACGAATAGGCTGTAGTGGCTGCCTACTACTACTACCTCTTGGTTGAGGTTCTGCTGAGGTTCTTTGAGTCAGAGGATTACCAGTTTTGTCTCCAAACTACTAGGGCCTGCTTGTGTTCCTAGGCCTAGTAGCTCCCTCTTGGGTACTGTAGTGGCTGCCTCGTGGGCCGGTGCCGCCTCTTCCGTTCTGGCGGACTCCTCTGTCACTCTCAGAATACACACGAACTGTGTGTTAACCTGACCCTGTGTCAGTATTGTATTTGCCTGTGCTGGACCCATGGGGGTTACAGAAAACCCGAACTGTCTGTTAACCTGATCCTGTGTCAGTATAGTATTTGACTGTACTGGACCCGTGTGGGTTACAGAAGTAACAAACTGTCTGCTCAACCTGATCCTGTGTCAGTATTGTTTATGCCTGTACTGGACCTGTGTGGGTTGCAGAAGTGTTAACTGTCGATATTTTAATAAAATTGTGTTTTATCAAACCTTACATGTCTGTGTGTCAGAAAAACCGTAACAGTACGAAAGTGTCATGACCTCAGATGGTACTGGTGAGGGTAACTCACAGAATATCCATTGGATGGATTTACATGAGCAACATATGGGTCAGTTGTCACTGGCCGTACAAACAATCTTGGAGGGCACCGCTCACCCCGACAAACCAGTGCAAGCCTCGGTGGTCTCTTCCATTATGACCCCGGGAGTCCAAGCATAGGGTAACTCGAATAGAGGGTTGTCGGCCACAGCTCCGTTACCATTGAGATACGATGGGGAACCTACCTTATTTCGGGGGTTCATAAACCAGCTAGAAATTTTTTTGGAAATGACACCACATGCTTTCCCAAGTGACAGAAGTAAGGTGTGCCTTATGATTTCATTGTTGACGGGCAGAGCACTGGCATGGGCTAACCCACTGTGGGAGACAGCCAAACCATGCACTAAGAACTTCACAGAATTTGTGAGAGCATTCCGTAGAGTGTTTGAAGTCCCAGGAAGAGCCACCTCTGCTGCCAAATGGCTGATGGAAATTCAGCAGGGACCCAATACGGTCGCAGACTACGCTATAGAATTCCGTACATTGGCGGCAGAGGTAGGCTGGAATAACGAGGCACTGGTGGCAGCCTTTTCACAAGGTCTTAATGATCGGATCAAGGACAAGACGGCAGCTCGGGACTTACCAGACGATCTGGACAAGTTCATTGAGTTTGCTGTACTTATTGATTCCCGCATTAGGGAATGCACTTCTGCCACAGACCGCAGGCAGCAGCTCACCCGTCACAGTCATGTAAGCTCGGGTTTCCCATCCTTGCCTCCCTCACCTCCCATGCCTCCTGAGCGCAAGCCAGAGAGTTGTGAACCTATGCAGCTAGGGTTCACTAAACTCACCAGGGAGTAACGGTCTTATTGACGCAGACAGGGCCTGTGATTATACTGCGGAAAATCCGGGCATCTGCTCCGAAATTGTCCCGTACGTCCGGGAAACGCACGCACCTAGGTTACCTTAGGGGACAGGTCCTAGGTGGTATGCGGCAGTCCCCAGACTCAACCTGTCAGAAACCCTTGGTAGGAGTTTTGATCTCTTGGGCAGAGTCTTCAGTGGAAACCTTTGCCTTGATAGATTCCGGCGAGGCTGGTTTCTTTATGGACAATTCATTTGCATTATTACACAAGATTCCGCTGGTGGAAAGGGACTCTCCATTGGCCATCAAGGCCATCAATGGTATACCTCTGGTGCCTGCACATATTACTATGGAAACTATACCCTTATCAATATGTATTGGGGCTCTCCATACTGAGATACAATGTTTCCAGATTATACAGTCAACTCATCATGCTGTGATTCTGGGGTTTCCATGGCTGCATCGGCACAACCCCAGGTTTGACTGGCAGTCTTGTGATATCACGGCCTGGTCCGATTTTTGCTTGGAACACTGTATTTTGCAGCCTACCAAGATTATGTGTACATCTCCCTCCTTCCCACTGAATACCAACAATTCAGCGATGTTTTCAGTAAAGGAGAGGCGAGCGCCTTGCCACAGCACCGAGCCTACGACTGTACTATTGATCTGCCACCTGGGGCCATGCCCCCTCGAAGTCGTACATACCCTTTGTCTTGCGAGGAGAATAAGGCTATGGAAGACTATATTGCGGATGCCCTGGAGAGGGGCATCATTAGGAAGTCACCCTCGCCCATGGGGGCGGGTTTCTTCTTTGTTAAGAAAAAGAATGGCGAATTGCAGCCGTGCAGGTTATTGAGGTTTGAATAAGCTTATGTCTAAAAATGCGTACACTATTCCACTCATCACAGAGCTTTTCGACCCACTGAAAGGCTCATCCATTTTTACCAAACTGGACTTACGGGCAGAGTATAACTTGAGCAGAATCAGAGCAGGTGATGAGTGGAAGTCCGCTTTTAATACTCGCTCTGGACACTATAAATATTTGGTGATGCCATTCAGGCTATGTAACGCCCCAGCAGTGTTCCAGGAGTTTATTAATGATATACTACGTGATATGTTACAGTCCTGTGTAGTGGTGTACCTGGACGACATACTCATACATTCCTCCTATATGATACAACACATCAGGGATGTGTCCACAGTATTACAGAGGTTACGTGACAACAAATTATACTGCAAGATTTTAATAAAACTGTGTTTTACCAAACCTTACGTGTCTGTGTGTCAGAAAAACCGTAACACTTCCGTTACACTTTAGTTTTTGTGGTGGCCTCTGCCTCAGCCAATTGACAGAGGACTATGGACACTATCTTAGCATGCATACCACATAATCATTGCCTGCTAGATGACATGTTAGTCACTGACAAAGCTGCAGAGCAGCACCATAAGAACATGGAGACTGTTTTACAAAAGGGGTTACATACCACAGCTAACAAGGTTAAAGCTCTGGTGGATGCACCTACACCCATGGATTTTTCTCAACTACGATCCGACCTTGGGCTCTCATCTACTACCTCTGGTTCTTGCCTCAGAAATTTTACATCCCTACATAAATTGCTAGATAAGCATACCCATTGGCAGTGAACTGACGAATGCCAGCACGCCTTTCAGCAGACAAAAGGCATGATCATGTACTCAGGAGTTTTAGGGCACTATGAGGGGAGCACAGCAAGGCACGTAGTGAGGGAACAGAGTGACAGTCATGTAGGCAGTTTGGCATGCTACCAACCATCCGATGTTATTACCCCCATTCCTCCCACACCTCATCTGTGCTCCCCTGTTCATAAATAAAGGGATGCATACAAAATGTTAGAGACTTCTGAGGACGAACAGCAGCACAATGGCCTGTTCTACGGCTAGTCACTGCTCAGAAGCTTCACGTTTTAGCTCTCTAGTGCCATTACAGAGGATAAATTTCCATGTATATATTAGACTAATCCCACCCAAAAGGACAGTCCAGTTCCAAAATGATGGGCAAGTTCCCCCTGCACGGAACACCAGCTAACCCCCAAAGTACGTTTTGGCTAAAACGTGATGCTTCTGAGTGGTGACTATCCGTTGTACAGGCCATTGTGCTGTTGTTCATCCTCAGAAGCCTCTCACATTTTGTATGCTCATAAATAAAGGGAGTCTGCACTGTGGCTTCAAAGAAGTAGCCTGGGTCCAGTCAGTCACAGAAAGTACATGTAGAAGAGCGAGACACATCATAAGGGGACAGCAGTACTTTCATAATCATCATCAGATTGCAACAGCGATGGCCACAGTCCGTCTCTGTAGTATAACTTAACTACTGTCAGAAAAACAAACACACAGCAAGAGAGCCCCAAAAATAATGATATAAATGTAATAAAGATGATAGATACTCTTGTATTTAACTAGTACATAGCTGCACTGTATTCAAATCATCTGGGTTTCAGAGCCAGTGGGGAATAATTGTTCTAGCCCTCCCACAGACGGCTCACAGAAGAAGGCACATCAGTATCATTATCAATCCTGGCACTGAAGGGAATGATGGATTTTTATAATGTTGCAAATGATCCATTGGTTATATATAACTACTAGTTGAGGAGCCCGTGTACATGGGCCACAGTGCCACCCAGCAACGGCCATGGTGAAGTCATGCACAATAGATACTGCCCGTGCAGGGGCTAATACGTAGGGGGGAGCTCCAAATTCAGACCGTAGTCCTCTCTGAGTACCTTCCTGGGACCTCCTGTGTATTTTCTTTTTCCTGTGTTTTCTGTAGTTGTCCTGGTGGTCAACTTCATTGGAGAGATTGAGCGGCTGACATTCAACAATCTGTGTGGGGGTAGTTTACTATCCTCCAGAAGTGTGATTAGCTATTGTATTTCTAAGTAGAACTATGGAAATATAAGTAATTTTCTTACGTCTACCAATCTGAACCACTCCAGTACAACATACTACTCTGAGACTCTCATCCTTGTGTTCCTTTTTTTTTCATTTAATCACCACCAAGACATTCTTGCACTTCCCCTTCTCCTTTCCCCTTACCCCTGCCCCCAGAACATTTGGTGAACATAATTATAGTAGTGTTGCTTTTTATTGTAAAGTACACCACACAGCTGTTATCATGTAGAGTGATGTTTTGTGCGAAAATAATGTGTAATCTGTCTCTATATCTGTCACTGTTACTCACAATCTCAGCTCTTGTGAAGAATATCCTGCTTGCCTCTCTCTTTTTTATAACTGTACCTATCTGTTAGTGTGTCTACAAATCACACCCATAATCCCTCCTTCTTTGCCTTCCTGCTTCTACACTACTAGCTAGATACTACTCTTTCTCTCCCAAGGATGGCAGTGGTAATTTTTACAGTACAGGCTAGACCAGTGATAGCTTCAGAATCAGCAATGTGCAATAAAATAATAAAGTGCACAGCAGCTAGTGCAGCACCCAGATCTCCTCAATATAAACTTGTCCTTCTTGTTTTGCAGATGTTGGAGTGTGTGTGTTGGAGTTTGTCTATTTGTCTTGTTTTTAATGTATTGTTTGTCTGTGTAGTATATGTCACTCAGTTTCAGTAGAGTCTCAGCCAGATCTGGTAAGAAGGATCATCTGCCTGGCTCACTGTCATTTCAGTCAAAAGTTTTTGGTTTTTTTTTAATCTCCCTTCTTCCTTCACATTCACACACAAAGATCAACTGGCCAAGTCTCACTTTCAAGCAGCTCCAGCACCCTTTCTTTGCCTGTCTGCCTCTAGCATCCAAATTACAGATACTTTCCCTTTATCTGTTTCACGTACAGGTTGACAATGTGTGGGACACTGATACCCCTTATTTTTACTTGCACAGCAAGAATACTTGGGGCAAAATTGGGTGTCTATGTGTGGGGTGGACATATTTTCATTGATTTTAATAAAATGAAAAAGGTGGAAAAAGTGGGAGATTACCATTTTCAAGGGAATTTTCCCACCTGATAGGAAGTGCTGCTTTTTGTATGCTTTTTATGTTTCTGTCTAGGGGCAAACATTTTTCTAACACCTCCTATAAACTCAGCCAGGCAAAAGCTGTCTGGGGATGATGGGGACTGTATCTCTCAACAACTGGAGGGCTTGAGGGTGTCCATGCCTTCAGTCATGGATTTAAGGTGTGAGAGAGAGAGGCTCCCTAGATAAGTTGACCGTGTGTACTGAACTGCCTGGGACACCCCCGTAAATATGTGTTCCTTGTCCCAGGCAGCTCCTTTCAGGAATAATACACTGTCCCACAATGAAGACTCTGGTAACACTTTTTTTTAGCTGTTTGGCAGCCATTTTCTTGTAGCCATGCACAGGCATCATTTTCTGGCTTAGTAGTCAGTTCTCTTTCTAGTGTTTGTGGTGATCCTGAGAAAGTGCAAGCCACACACCGACAACCCATGATGTCAGAGTGGGGTCTCTGGGTCACGTGATGACACATATCCAAGCCCGCACTTCCACAGTAGAGTGAAAGGGGTGTACTCTCTAATGTCTCTGAATGGCAGAGAAGAAATGTCGTCATCCTATCTATGGAATAACATAGGGGCTGGAGAGTTCTTCATATACACAGCATTGGAGAACATAACCTTGGCCCCATAAACCAACAGTGTATAGTTTCTAAATATCACTATCTGAAATTTTGTAAAGCCTTTGCATTCATCTGGTCTCTTCTTCCTCTCCTACCTTTTTCTTCATTAAGCCAGGCACATCAAACATGTGGCCCCACCATAAAAAACTGTGGCCCCAGCAGAGTATTCATTTTTATTACAGTGCGGTCATGTTGCCAGACCACGAGTCCTAACCTATGTCTAACTCCATGTGACCGGTTGATGAGGTGTCTTCCTGTTCTCCTTCCCCCTGTGTAGCTACAGCCACATCCTAACATCACATCATCCTGAGGAGTTACGGGACCGGTCTGGACAGCCCTGCCTATGGTTTCAGCCTATACCAGACTGTGTGGCATGAAGACGTGTAATTCAGACAGTGTTCACTCTCCTGCACTGGCACGTCTCTCTACTCCTGTCAGTTGTAACAGGATCCAGTCTTTGGTGGGTAACGAGAGATCCCTGATAAAGCCTTGTTTCACGTTTCAGACTTTCAGTTCAGCATGCAGGAGCTGCTCAAAGAGTTAAAGTGGATTAACTGTCTGAGTGCCAGAAAGAGGCACAATGCATTGTCATTCCTCTGACAAATTGCCAAAGGGTTAAGCTCCCCTTTGGCAGACACAGAGTTACTGCTGTACAGAATCCGTGTCCAGCTTGTGGCTGTCTAGTCAGGTTGAGTCCCTGATACACTTGCTCCCTGAGTTCCACTAGGAAGGGACCGGTCAATTTGACTTGCTGTAGACCGAGTAATTTCTGATGATGGCCCCAGATCTGCGTCACACTAAATACACTATAAGAGACAAATAAACATCCACGTTAGTTTAAATGGGGCCTTTAACCCCTTCAATTCAACAGGGCGTTCTAACATATTGTGAAACAAAGCATTCTGACCACTTAACAGTTTTTATTTGTCCCCTTTGAGGCGATAGGTGCTGGAAGGGGGTTCTCTTTGGGGGACCAGTGATTGGCAGAGTGGAAAGGACTAGCTCGGACCATTGGTATGTACAGAGGGGGGCAAATTCATTTCTTTATTTTTCAAATACACAACATAAATTAAGTGTCCATGAGATAATTTTAGGACAAAGCGACACTACTACACTGGAGAAATACACATTTCTTCAAATCATTTAATTTCAGTTAGGCTATTTGACCCATCGCTCCAGACCTTCCCTGTCACTGGGGATGCATATGAACACTGCATACTGCAGGGCTGGCCTGGTTTCAGTACAACCCTAACTTAGGCTTATTTCCTATGTGTCCCTAGATAAAGGGGAGGTCAGGGCAGCTTATATGACTCTCTTAAATTCTTGAATGCTATAAACATCTCCGTCACATTGACAAGGCTTAATTAGACCCAAATTAAAAAAATATCAGTGTTTATGTGTTCTCAATGGTTTGCCCAAGAATTACTCCAGTCTGCGTTTGGATGGAAGGCTGCCAAGAGATGAGATGGAAATGCTGAGTGTGTGGCCATTGACTCAGTCTGAGCCTTTAAATGTCACAAACATCTCCACTGCATTGAAAGTAGAGTGTTCATGGCCTGTCGAGCATACTAGGTGACCTCAGCTGGACATCAAACCCAACAGCACTAATGGCAATGTATAGGATCAGCCTGCATTGGAAGGTCTAGGGAATCTCAGAAATGCTTATCAAAGGAAAAGTTGTTTAGTGCAAACACAAACCACAAAAGAAGCTTACAAAACATTTTATTTATCATTATGTGAATAAGAACTATGATAACGTGATTCTTGTTCTTCTCTTAACATGATACTGTACTTAGCAGCAGCCCCATGTGACGGGGGTGCAGGGGTTACTGATTGGTAGACTGAGGGTTAAGCGGTATATCCAGCCAGACAAAAAGAAAATAAATTGCACTTATTAGAGAGGTCACAGCACACAAACATAGGACAACAATTCCAGGCAAACAAAACAGGGGTAAAGCATAAAAACTAAACACTTCTGCTGTTCTCTTCTTGGTGTGTTAGCAAAGTGGCAGAGATTGCCAGGGGTTACATATAATACTCACAGTCCATTGTAGCTTTCAGCTGGAGCTTACGCAGAGTCCCACTAGAATCAAGAGTGGGCGCCCCGCCCACTGCGCCTGGTGCTGGATTGCATGACATTTCCCTGTATCTTTTAGTCCTGACAGAAGAGTTGGGGAAGACATCCTAAGAACCTTGTGGTGGGTACATCAGGGTACTCTCTGTGGCTGAAGCTGCCTTGACTTACAGCCCACAACTGAAAATGGCACCTGGCCCTACAGGTCCCACTCACGCTAACTCTTCCAGTGAAGGCACTCACCAGTCCCAGTTTCTGCAGTACTCCTTTAGAATGCCCCTGGACCCTAGGCCTCCCACCATTATGGAGAGGCCTTTTCTCCTGGTCCTACATTTTTCAACTCTGTCTCCTCTCTCTCTTCCTAGCCTTTTTTCTACCCCCCTACAGGATCTGATGTCATAGGTACCATCTACCAGGTCTCTTTCTGCTTAGCCTGATGTGAGGGGGAAGATACACACATTCCACACACAGATTTGCCCTACCCTCTCTATCTGACCAACACTGGCTATCTCATAACACAATGTGGTCAGCTAGACTGGATGACACCATCCCTTTGTACATCATACACACTAACCAACCCTTTCACTGCTGGTAAATGGCCAACACTCTCTAATGCATGCACACACAGGGGACATTAATGTTTCAAGATTGGGAACACATGTTAAGACAATGGCGATCACTAAAAACAGACACATTTCATTCTCTGAGTGACAACCATTCCGTCACACCCCTAATAGATTTTGCTGACAAACTAAAATAGAAATTTACTGAAGGGCAAACAAGCAAGAAACCAAAGTGATGTAGAATCTATTCTGTGTCATTTAAATAATTTAGTGAGAAAATTATTAATTATAACAAACAATTCATGAAATGTCTTATATTTATCTAAATAGCTCACATATACTGTAAATGTTTGTAAAAGTACAGCTCCAGTAAAGATTATGTTTGAGGAGACATTCACTTCATGCAATTGCATTGTCTGAAATGATCTTCCTTCAGATTCTCCTCCATTATATCACTCAGCACCCCAACCTCCCTACCTATTCTCCGTCACACATCTCCTGTATCTATACTTCCTTCAGATTCTCCTCCATTATATCACTCAGCATCCCCCAACCTCCCTACATATTCTCCTTCACACATCTCCTGTATCTATACGTCCTTCAGATTCTCCTCCATTATATCACTCAGCACCCCAACCTCCCTACCTATTCTCCTTCACACATCTCCTGTATGTATACTTCCTTCATATTCTCCTCCATTATATCACTCAGCACCCCTAAACTCCCTACCTATTGTCCTTCACACATCTCCTGTATCTATACTTCCTTCAGATTCTCCTCCATTATATCACTCAGCACCCCAACCTCCCTACCTATTCTCCTTCACACATCTCCTGTATGTATACTTCCTTCATATTCTCCTCCATTATATCACTCAGCACCCCAACCTCCCTACCTATTCTCCTTCA
The DNA here is from genome assembly GCA_037306005.1 of Rhinophrynus dorsalis. NCBI lineage: Eukaryota > Metazoa > Chordata > Amphibia > Anura > Rhinophrynidae > Rhinophrynus > Rhinophrynus dorsalis. The sequence continues at coordinate 3,226,305 of CM074724.1, read as the reverse complement.
CACATCTCCTGTATCTATACTTCCTTCATATTCTCCTCCATTATAACACTCAGCACCCCCAAACTCCCTACCTATTCTCCTTCAGACATCTCCTGTATCTATACTTCCTTCAGATTATCCTCCATTATAACACTCAGCACCCCCAAACTCCCTACCTATTCTCCTTCAGACATCTCCTGTATCTATACTTCCTTCAGATTATCCTCCATTATAACACTCAGCACCCCCAAACTCCCTACCTATTCTCCTTCACACATCTCCTGTATCTATACGTCCTTCAGATTATCCTCCATTATATCACTCAGCACCCCCAACCTCCCTACCTATTCTCCTTCACACATCTCCTGTATCTATACTTCCTTCATATTCTCCTCCATTATATCACTCAGCACCCCCAACCTCCCTACCTATTCTCCTTCACATACCTCCTGTTTTTATACTTCCTTCATATTCTCCTCCATTATATCACTCAGCACCCCCAACCTCCCTACCTATTCTCCTTCACATACCTCCTGAATTTATACTTCCTTCAGATTATCCTCCATTATATCACTCAGCATCCCCCAACCTCCCTACATATTCTCTTTCACACATCTCCTGTATCTATACGTCCTTCATATTCTCCTCCATTATATCACTCAGCACCCCCAACCTCCCTACCTATTCTCCGTCACACATCTCCTGTATCTATACTTCCTTCAGATTATCCTCCATTATAACACTCAGCACCCCCAAACTCCCTACCTATTCTCCTTCACACATCTCCTGTATCTATACTTCCTTCAGATTATCCTCCATTATATCACTCATCACCCCCCAACCTCCCTACCTATTCTCCTTCACACATCTCCTGTATCTATACTTCCTTCATATTCTCCTCCATTATATCACTCAGCACCCCACAACCTCCCTACCTATTCTCCTTCACAAATCTCCTGTATCTATACTTCCTTCTGATTCTCCTCCATTATATCACTCACCACCCCAACCTCCCCACCTATTCTCCTTCACACACCTCCTGTATTTATACTTCCTTCATATTCTCCTCCATTATATCACTCAGCACCCCAACCTCCCTACCTATTCTCCGTCACACATCTCCTGTATCCATACTTCCTTCAGATTATCTCCATTATATCACTCAGCACCCCAAACTCCCTACCTATTGTCCGTCACACATCTCCTGTATCTATACTTCCTTCAGATTATCCTCCATTATATCACTCAGCACCCCAACCTCCCTACCTAGTGTCCTTCACACACCTCCTGTATTTATACTTCCTTCATATTCTCCTCCATTATATCACTCAGCACCCCAACCTCCCTACCTATTCTCCGTCACACATCTCCTGTATCTATACTTCCTTCATATTCTCCTCCATTATATCACTCAGCACCCCAAACTCCCTACCTATTGTCCGTCACACAGCTCCTGTATCTATACTTCCTTCAGATTATCCTCCATTATATCACTCAGCACCCCAACCTCCCTACCTAGTCTCCTTCACACACCTCCTGTATTTATACTTCCTTCATATTCTCCTCCATTATATCACTCAGCACCCCAACCTCCCTACCTAATCTCCGTCACACATCTCCTGTATCTATACTTCCTTCATATTCTCCTCCATTATATCACTCAGCACCCCAACCTCCCTACCTATTCTCCTTCACACATCTCCTGTATCTATACTTCCTTCATATTCTCCTCCATTATATCACTCAGCACCCCCAACCTCCCTACCTATTCTCCTTCACACATCTCCTGTATCTATACTTCCTTCATATTCTCCTCCATTATATCACTCAGCACCCCCAACCTCCCTACCTATTCTCCTTCACACATCTCCTGTATCTATACTTCCTTCAGATTATCCTCCATTATATCACTCAGCACCTCCAACCTCCCTACCTATTCTCCTTCACACACATCTCCTGTATCTATACTTCCTTCAGATTATCCTCCATTATATCACTCAGCACCCCCAACCTCCCTACCTATTCTCCTTCACACATCTCCTGTATCTATACTTCCTTCAGATTATCCTCCATTATATCACTCAGCACCCCCAACCTCCCTACCTATTCTCCTTCACACATCTCCTGTATCTATACTTCCTTCATATTCTCCTCCATTATATCACTCAGCACCCCAACCTCCCTACCTATTCTCCTTCACACATCTCCTGTATCTATACTTCCTTCATATTCTCCTCCATTATATCACTCAGCACCCCAACCTCCCTACCTATTCTCCTTCACACACCTCCTGTATCTATACTTCCTTCATATTCTCCTCCATTATATCACTCAGCACCCCCAATCTCCCTACCTATTCTCCATCACACATCTCCTGTATCTATACTTCCTTCAGATTATCCTCCATTATATCACTCAGCACCTCCAACCTCCCTACCTATTCTCCTTCACACACATCTCCTGTATCTATACTTCCTTTAGATTATCCTCCATTATATCACTCAGCACCCCCCGACCTCCCTACCTATTCTGCTTCATACACCTCCTGTATCTATACTTCCTTCAGATTATCCTCCATTATATCACTCAGCACCCCCCGACCTCGCTACCTATTCTGCTTCATACACCTCCTGTATCTATACTCAGGGCCGGTGCAAGGATTTTTGTATACACAGGCGAAGGTGCATTTTGATGCGCCCCCCCCGACACAATCCACCTGCCCCCCCTGACCTTACCACAGTCCCCTGCCCCCGCCCACATATTCACCTCCACAATGCTCCCTTCATCTCCACATTGCACCTTCCACAATGCCTCCTTCATCTCAACATTGCCCCTTCCACAATGCCCCTTCATCTCCACATTGCTCCTTCCTTTATGCCCCTTCATCTCCACATTGCCCTTCCATAATGCCCCTTCATCTCTACATTGCTCCCTCCTTTATGCCCCTTCATCTCCACATTGCTCCTTCCTTTATGCCCCTTCATCTCCACATTGCCCTTCCATAATGCCCCTTCATCTGCCCCTTCCATAATGCCCCTTCAGCTCCACATTGCTCCTTCCTTTATGCCCCTTCATCTCCACACTGCCCTTCCATAATGCCCCTTCATCTGCCCCTTCCATAATGCCCCTTCAGCTCCACATTGCTCCTTCCTTTATGCCCCTTCATCTCCACACTGCCCTTCCATAATGCCCCTTCATCTGCCCCTTCCATAATGCCCCCTTCAGCTCCACATTGCTCCTTCCTTTATGCCCCTTCATCTCCACAATGCTCCCTACTTTGAGTCCCTGGTGGTCTAGCTCTAAGAGAGCTCTGTACCTCCTTCGGCACAGAGCTCAGCCTCCCAGCGCTGTTCTCAGTAATGCAGAGCGCTGGGAGATGATGTCATCTCCCAGCGCTCTGTATTACTACACAGCCTGGGTCGCTCTGCGTTGTGAGCGTCCCATAGACGCCGCGAGGGAGCGCTTGGTCGTGTAAATGAGCGCTCCCTCGCGGCAGATATAGTTAAAAAAAAAAAAAAGAAATTCTCAGCTTCTCCCTTTCCGGCGCCCCTCCGATGCGGCGCCCTAAGGCAGCTGCCTGTGCTGCCTTAATGGTAGCGCCGGCCCTGTCTATACTTCCTTCAGATTATCCTCCATTATATCACTCAGCACCCCCAACCTCCCTACCTATTCTCCTTCACACATCTCCTGTATCTATACGTCCTTCAGATTATCCTCCATTATATCACTCATCACCCCCCAACCTCCCTACCTATTCTCCTTCACACACCTCCTGTATCTATACTTCCTTCATATTCTCCTCCATTATATCACTCAGCACCCACAACCTCCCTACCTATTCTACTTCACACACCTCCTGTATCTATACTTCCTTCAGATTATCCTCCATTATATCACTCAGCACCCCAACCTCTCTACATAGTCTCCTTCACACATCTCCTGTATCTATACTTCCTTCAGATTATCCTCCATTATATCACTCAGCACCCCACAACCTCCCTACCTATTCTCCTTCACACACATCTCCTGTATCTATACTTCCTTCAGATTATCCTCCATTATATCACTCAGCACCCCAACCTCCCTACCTATTCTCCTTCACACATCTCCTGTATCTATACTTCCTTCAGATTATCCTCCATTATATCACTCAGCACCCCAACCTCCCTACCTATTCTCCTTCACACATCTCCTGTATCTATACTTCCTTCATATTCTCCCCCATTATATCACTCAGCACCCCACAGCCTCCCTACCTATTCTCCTTCACACATCTCCTGTATCTATACTTCCTTCAGATTATCCTCCATTATATCACTCAGCACCCCCAACCTCCCTACCTATTCTACTTCACACACCTCCTGTATCTATACTTCCTTCAGATTATCCTCCATTATATCACTCAGCACCCCCAACCTCCCTACCTATTCTCCTTCACATATCTCCTGTATCTATACTTCCTTCAGATTATCCTCCATTATATCACTCAGCACCCCCAACCTCCCTACCTATTCTCCTTCACACATCTCCTGTATCTATACTTCCTTCATATTCTCCTCCATTATATCACTCAGCACCCCCAACCTCCCTACCTATTCTCCTTCACACATCTCCTGTATCTATACTTCCTTCAGATTATCCTCCATTATATCACTCAGCACCCCCAACCTCCCTACCTATTCTACTTCACACACCTCCTGTATCTATACTTCCTTCATATTCTCCTCCATTATATCACTCAGCACCCCAATCTCCCTACCTATTGTCCTTCACACACCTCCTGTATCTATACTTCCTTCATATTCTCCTCCATTATATCACTCAGCACCCCAACCTCCCTACCTATTCTCCTTCACACATCTCCTATATCTATACTTCCTTCAGATTATCCTCCATTATATCACTCAGCACCCCAACCTCCCTACATATTATCCTCCATTATATCACTCAGCACCCCAGCCTCCCTACCTAGTCTCCATCACACATCTCTTGTATCTATACTTCCTTCAGATTATCCTCCATTATATCACTCAGCACCCCAACCTCCCTACCTATTCTCCTTCACACATCTCCTGTATCTATACTTCCTTCATATTCTCCTCCATTATATCACTCAGCACCCCAACCTCCCTACCTATTCTCCATCACACATCTCCTGTATCTATACTTCCTTCAGATTATCCTCCATTATATCACTCAGCACCCCAACCTCCCTACCTATTCTCCTTCACACATCTCCTGTATCTATACTTCCTTCATATTCTCCTCCATTATATCACTCAGCACCCCACAACCTCCCTACCTATTCTCCTTCACACATCTCCTGTATCTATACTTCCTTCAGATTATCCTCCATTATATCACTCAGCACCCCAACCTCCCTACCTATTCTCCTTCACACATCTCCTGTATCTATACTTCCTTCATATTCTCCTCCATTATATCACTCAGCACCCCACAACCTCCCTACCTATTCTCCTTCACACACCTCCTGTATCTATACTTCCTTCATATTCTCCTCCATTATATCACTCAGCACCCCCAACCTCCCTACCTATTCTCCTTCACACACATCTCCTGTATCTATACTTCCTTCATATTCTCCTCCATTATATCACTCAGCAACCCAACCTCCCTACCTATTCTCCTTCACACACATCTCCTGTATCTATACTTCCTTCATATTCTCCTCCATTATATCACTCAGCAACCCAACCTCCCTACCTATTCTCCTTCACACACATCTCCTGTATCTATACTTCCTTCATATTCTCCTCCATTATATCACTCAGCACCCCAACCTCCCCACCTATTGTCCTTCACACATCTCCTGTATCTATACTTCCTTCATATTCTCCTCCATTATATCACTCAGCACCCCCAAACTCCCTACCTATTCTCCTTCACACATCTCCTGTATCTATACTTCCTTCTGATTATCCTCCATTATATCACTCAGCACCCCAACCTCCCCACCTATTCTCCTTCACACATCTCCTGTATTTATACTTCCTTCAGATTATCCTCCATTATATCACTCAGCACCCCCAACCTCCCTACCTATTCTACTTCACACACCTCCTGTATCTATACTTCCTTCATATTCTCCTCCATTATATCACTCAGCACCCCAACCTCCCCACCTATTGTCCTTCACACATCTCCTGTATCTATACTTCCTTCATATTCTCCTCCATTATATCACTCAGCACCCCCAACCTCCCCACCTATTGTCCTTCACACATCTCCTGTATCTATACTTCCTTCATATTCTCCTCCATTATATCACTCAGCACCCCCAACCTCCCTACCTATTCTCCTTCACACATCTCCTGTATCCATACTTCCTTCAGATTATCCTCCATTATAACACTCAGCACCCCCAACCTCCCTACCTACCCCCAATATCCCACACAAACACCTTCCAAATTTACCACTCTGAACCCCCATATAATACAACTCCATTGTAGCACCCCCAACCACCCTACCCACTCCCACAAATATCATACCCATTGTATGACATTGCACCCCCCAACCACCCTACTTGTTTCCCCACACACCCTCCCTATCACTACACCCCGCACTCCTTGCTCCTACCCACACACAGGATCTCTTGGATCTCTATGTCTGTCTCATCGTCCTCCTTCTCCACTTCCTCTATTGTCTCTTTAATCCAGTCTTGGTAATTCTCCACCTTGGTATATAAGGCATAGGTGCCACAGTCCGCCGGGCCCCAAGACACAATGCCACCTGCATACAAGCTATTGAGGCCCTGTGTGTCTAAGAACATGAGTGGACCACCACTGTCACCTTTGCAGCTGTCACTCCCTGTACCCCCTGCACAAAGCATATTTTTGGTAATTTTCCCCTCTTTGCCTGCAGCTTTGTCACATTGATCCATGCTGCTGAGCGGGACCTTTGTAAACATCAGGAAATTGGCTTCATCTTCCTTCTCAGTCTGTCCCCACCCAGCTACAAATGCTATGTCGTTTATATTTGGGGACAGTCCTGTCCGGGGCAGGCAGATGGGTGAAATGCATGGCCCTAGCTTGACTTTATGTGTCAGCTGGATCAGCGCTATGTCATTATCAAAGTTGTTGTCATCCTCATTTCTGTATTTGGGGTGGATAATAATCTTCTTGGCGTGCAGGTTTTGTTGAAGTTTCTTTGGTCTGCGGATAATCCCTCCAAACATTTGAGGATACGGATTTTCCTGCACAACATGAGCAGCAGTCAGCACCCACCGGTCAGATATTAGGGCACCACTACCGAGTTGAGGTGCAGTAAACAAGATCTGCCAAGGAAATTGTCCTCTGCAGGCTTTAGCGCCTCCAATTATTTTTGTCCCAGGGAACGTTCTGTAGATACCGCAAACTGGAAGGGAAATGGGAGATGAGGAAAATGAGGGCAGAGATGGGGAATGGCCAGAGAGAATGATAATTAGGTAGGAAGAGGGATAACAAAACACAAGGGCCATTTGTACAAAGAAAGTGAAGCAATTCTGGGGCAATTCAGCTGCACCATAGATGAGAAAGACCAATCAATTAGTTTTCATCCATCTCCCTCCCTCTATTTAACACAAACAAATAATGCCTTTTGTTTTCAAACAAATGTTTAAAAGCTTTCAAAGCTGTTAATAATAATTCTCAGAAGCCAAACGTATGCGTTTGCCTCGTAAGACTACTTTGTGAGCCAGCCAAAGAGTGCTACACACATATTCACTGTTATACATACACACATTACTGTTATACATACACAAACACTACCACACACACACACACACACACACTCTCCCTCACTGTGAAACACACACACTCTCTATACAAACACTCTTACTGCCATACACAAACAAACACATACTCCTACTGCTATACACACACAGACAATGCTATGAACACAAAAACTGCTACACACACACTCTCACTCACTGTGAAACACATGCACACACACTCAGTTCTATACACTCTTACTGCCATGCACACACACACACACACACTCACTGCTATATACACACTCTCACTCACTGCTACACTTTTTTAACTTTATTAGTTATAACAGATAAAATCAAGTGAATTAATGTCAAATATATATATTTAAATACATTTTAACAAAAAATATTTATAATACACATTTGCAAAGCTTAGTGTCAAATATTACTTATGATTATGAAGAAATAACATTAAATGATTCAGACTTACAATACACACACCCCAGGGCTGGCACATAGGAGCACATATGCAGATCTCCTATAGACTGCCTAAGCCCAAGATACACACCCCGGGGCGCATCTAGAGAGGAGATTAGCATATCTCCTACACAGTTCACAGAAACCAAAAAAAAATGGCTACCTCACTCCTGTTGGTGTCAAAAATTTCACCCACCACCACATTCTGCTGGCCTCACTGCTCTACCTGTTCCCCACAGATTGCTGCAGACCACCGCACAGTAATAAATAACTGATTTGCCTTATACTGGTTGTCCAATTCCTTCAAAGCTGACCGTTGCCCCGACACCGCTAAGCCCCCTATCCCAGGGGTCACATTTGTACCTCTACCCTCAAGGAGATCCTGGAGAGCTTGCTGGAAAGCTGTGGCCATAGGCTCTTTGAAAAGCAAAGTGTGGCATACCCCTCTGGCACACAAAGGGTTAATCCAGGACGTTAACACTTTGAGAACCAGAGAGGTATCCAACGCTTTGCTTTACAATGTGTTGGAGACCTATCTGGCACTCAAACGGTTAAACACCTCATCACTCTGTAAATGCTTTTCTTACATGTCTACAATGAAACGTGATGCAGTTCTGCCCTCGTAACAGCAACTTTCACTGTACTTTCTACTTTCAGAAATCACAGCAGTGTATATATAATGTATACTAGCAGTATAGGATGGCGTTGCCCGTCTGTTTATTTTTCAACCAATGCTTCACCCTTTCAGCAGCAGAGGTCTACACAACATATTACAATGCATTTTGTACCCTTCTGCCACTCAAAGGGTTAATGTAAGCCTCACTGACACAGGACTGTATATGTAATGCTTATGATATATATATATACACACGATTGTATGTATCATGTATATTAATGTACACACGGTACACACAGTGTGTATATCTATATATATATATAAAAGAGAAAGCCTCATTACATAATTTATGTCTCATCAGGAGACACACACACACCCTGGGGTGGCAGTAAGGAAGAGTTACTGCTCCCATTGGGTGATTCAATGGGGGCGTGTTTTTCACATGAGTTGCAGTGGCCAAAGGCCACTGCTACTCATGTGAAAATCATGCAGGGAGTTGGCCCGCCCACCAGGATTCAAGTAACAAAAAGAAAACATGGCTGCCATTTGCTCCTACTCCACAGAGACATACACAGGCCCACACACAAGCCCCACTCATACACACAAAATTAAGATGCCTGCCACTCGGTCCTACAGCAAACATACACACACACACAAGCCACAGACACAGAAGCCACTGTCTGCAACCACTCACACACACCAACGACTTTACAAAGCGAGTTTGCATATCTCCTACATTCACAGCACCATCACTGAGGTATGTAATCAGCAACTCGCCGGCCGCCACTAACAACCTGCTCCTGACAGCAAGCGTCGGCCTTCCAGCTGCTTATGACTGCCACCAACAACCTGCTCCAGACAGCAAGCATCGGCCTTCCAGCTGCTTATGACTGCCACTAACAACCTGCTCCAGACAGCAAGCGTCGGCCTTCCAGCTGCTTATGACTGCCACCAACAACCTGCTGCAGATAGCAAGCATCGGCCTTCCAGCTGCTTATGACTGCCACCAACAACCTGCTCCAGACAGCAAGCATCGGCCTTCCAGCTACTTATGACTGCCACCAACAACCTGCTCCAGACAGCAAGCATCGGCCTTCCAGCTGCTTATGACTGCCACCAACAACCTGCTCCAGACAGCAAGCATCGGCCTTCCAGCTGCTTATGACTGCCACCAACAACCTGCTCCAGACAGCAAGCGTCGGCCTTCCAGCTGCTTATGACTGCCACCAGTGAGAACCTTCTCCAGACATAAGCGTTGCCCTTCCATCTGTTATTACAATGTGCTGTTTATGTCACCTTTAAAACGTAATGGTTTATTTGCAGTAAAAGTCCCACGATCCTTACACATCTTCAGTGGGTGACATGAAAGCTCCGAAAATCGACCTTTTCATCGCGCTTACTAAAGATGTGTAAGGATTGTGGGACTTTTAGTGCAATTAAACCATGACATGTCTCCTGATTCTCCTGCACGGCTATGCATAACCACACGCATGCCGGCATGCGCTCTCTCTCCCTGCTACTACAATAAACCATGCAGATTAAAAAAATATTCCTTTACACTCCTTCTCCACCATAGTGGGTCAATTGAAATCAAAATGACACAGCTCCCTGTTATTACATTAATGTTTTTACTGCCTCTGCGCCTTCTACAATTTTGCCTGAAAAACATATCATGCTTTAATTGAACTACAACTCCCACAAACCTTACACATCTTCAGTGAGCAACATGAAAACGGCGAAAATCTCCCTTTTCATAGCGCCATTGAAGATGTGTAAGGATTGTGGGACTTGGAGTGCAATTAAAGCATATCGGGGTAGATTTAAAGGCAGCCGTTAACAAAAAAAATCACTAACGGGTGCGTTAAGTGACATGTTGCAATTCAAAGATCCGTCTAAAGACCAGCTAACGGCAGTTGTACAATCCTTACGGCCGATACACTTACGTGCATTCAGACGCATGGAAAAACATACCCCAGAGCTATTCAAAGGCTTGCGGTACTGATAACGGCTGAAAAAAAGACACACCTAACGGCTAAAAGTTAAGACCCACTTTTTTTAGCCGTTAGACACTTAACGGCCAAAACAAAACACCCGTTACATAGGAAAAGACACAAAAGGCTTACCGCACAACCATGTAAATGGGAAAATTAACCCGTGCAATGCCAAAACAACACAAAAACATGCACACACAACACAAATCACTATACACACAACAACAACCAACACCACAGGGACAACGACACACTAAAAAACAACAACACAACATGGCACGGAACAATGGGGGTCATCACACAAAGCGGACACCTGCAAATACAAGCTCACCTGGGCAACATCAACACGCCACCTGCACCCCACAACTGCATGTCCGCAAATGGCACACACAGAACAAGCACAACACACCACATCTTATAACACACACACACCTGCAAACACTTACCTGGACAAAAACAACTCACCATTGGTCAGCACTCACCTCATCACCACACCCACACAACACCCTAGCAAGTACTTAAAGGGACAACTCAACACACTCACTTGTGGCTTGTTTTCCACTCTGGGAGGGAGGGAGAGAGAGAGAGAGAGAGAGAGAGAGAGAGAGAGAGAGAGAGAGAGAGAGAGAGAGAGAGAGAGAGAGAGAGAGAGAGAGAGAGAAAACAGTATGTTGGGTTACATATTGTTGCGAAGACTGAAGAGAAGGCGTGCAAGGGAGAGAGCTAGGGAACATCAGCAACCTCCAAGCATGCCTGATCAACAGCCACCACCTGTTGCAAGTGAGGAGGCTCTGGCTCAGCAGCCACACAGGAGCCCATCCCCACCTGGAGGGCACAGGATGTATAGACGACCACCAAGGCCCAGGGTATACCGCCCAAGGGTCACCCTCTTTGGAATGACCGATGATGAGGTCATTGATCGCTACAGGTTGAGGCCTGACAGCATCATTGCCTTGTATGAGGTCATCAAGGAGCAGGTGGATCCCATCTACATCTACAACCATGCCCTAACTGGCCTGCAGAAACTACTCTGTGCCATGCACTTCATGGCAAGCGGGGCCTTCCAGTCCACAGAGGGTTACGCATCTGGCATGTCACAGGCCACATTCTCCAGGGTGCTGGCCCAGGTCCTGCCAGCCCTCAAAAGCAAGGCCAGTACCTATATACATTTCCCCACCACCGACATGGACTGGATACAAGTCAAGCAGGCCTTTTACGCCAGGGGAGGCATGCCCAGGGTCATGGGTGCTATAGATTGCACCCATGTCCGAATTAAGGCCCCAGCACGTGACGCACAGATATTCATCAACAGGAAGAACTTTCACTCCATCAACGTGCAGATGGTGTGTGACAGCCAGATGAGGATAATGAATGTCTGTGCAAAGTATCCTGGCAGCTCACATGATTCATACATTCTCCAAAACTCCTCAGTCCACAGAGATTTCGAGAATGGAACTTTTACAGGGGGATGGCTTTTGGGTGAGTTCACAATACAAAATCACATCACATACACAGGCGTACACACAACGCTGCTTAGCATGCTCCTGACCCACAGCTACTACGTCTACCACACAAAACATCATTCACACAACATGTGCTCCCTGTCTCACCATGTCACTCACATTACACAGGTGATGCTGGCTATGGATGCAAGTCCTGGCTACTGACCCCACTGGCCAATCCTCGAACACATGCCCAGGAAAGCTACAACCAGGCTCATGGCAGAACGAGGAATGCCATTGAGCGGACCTTTGGCCTCCTCAAGTCAAGATTCCGATGTCTGGACCACTCGGGGGGAGCACTGCAGTATGCACCTGGAAAGGTGTGCAACATCATTGTGGCGTGCGCAATACTGCACAACATCGCAGTGGACACCAGGCTGCTGGAGCACATCCAGGCCCCCCCCATACAGGAAGTGCCCATGGACATCGGACACGTTGAGGAGACCCTGAGAGGGACACAGATCAGAGACAGGCTCATCACGGAACACTTTACATGTGAGTATAACACAGGCATGCAAACAATCCATGCAAGTCCCCCATCAGTCCTGTGACACTAACCACACTGCACATTTTGTTCTGTCTCACCCCACAGGAACAGTGACACAGCACTGCACTTGCAGCGGACATGGCAAATTGTGTGTGTGGACTCAAAAACCATCCTCCATTCCACTCTCCACGTTGACATACAGACCCCAAGGATATCACGCACACCCTCAGGAGAAACAAGGTACAACACATAACCCATGTTCATCGCCTTACAGGGCTTGATTGACAGCAGCTAACTTGATTTGCCATGAGCATAGCCAGAGCAACCATGCTAGCCTTGTAGCGAAAGAGTGTTATCCAATGCTATGCATTGGATAATACTCCGTCACATCAGGGGTTAAAGGGCCATTGGACTCAATATGGAACCTGTACTGTGCTACAGCTGAGAAGAGCAGCACAGGGGTGGATGTACAGTGGTATGGGCACACAATGTAGAGGTCATGAGACGTAGATCAGATTACCAGGGACACCATGCTGACCTGTGAGTGTGCAGACATATGTGCCCCCGACATGAATACACACATCAACAAATGTGTCCTAACAGTTCCATGGAACAAATGACATTGGGCTGCCACTGTCACATTAACAGTGGCAGCCCAAATTCATTACTTCCATGGAGCTCTCAGAACACTTGTTGATGTGTGTATCCATGTCAGGGGCACATATCCATAGGGCTGGGGCACATGTCCTTAGTTCTCCACATAATTGGTTACAGATGAGTACACAACACATTGTCAAGCAATGGTTTGTGTACTCACCTGTAACTGTGAAAATTGAGGGGATCAAAAAGACTAAATTGTTGTTGCTTGATGATCAGTTCAAGTCAACTACTCCAAATCCTGTCCTCTTCTTCCACAGGCATCCGTAACATGATCCATCCTTGAACTGAAGTTCTTCTATGTGACTGGATTGATGTCTTGACATCACCTTCATGGAGATCACCCCTTGCTGTTTATGTTGATGTTGTTGGTGATGCAAAGTTTGACCTGAGGTTCACACAAACCTCTACTGGATCATTTTCATATAGACACAGAAAACACTAATTCCTGAGTTTTATAACCTGTACAGTTAGGATGCTCAGCTACAGAGTTGTCAAACCTTGTGGACAACACATGAGCTGGGCAGCAGTGTAACTAAAGTACTATTTTTTTGTTTCAAAGTACATTTAGTGTTCTCATACAGGTGTTCAATGCATATAGGCAATACACAGAAAACACATGTACATCCTAATGTACTTTGAGACACAATAAAGATGAACCATCGCCATTCTATCTGTGTCTGTAGGAGGATATATTTGAGAACACAGTTGTCAATGCGTTACCACACCCAGGGTAGAGTATCCCCATACATGGAAAGGCATCACCCATATCACAGGACTCCAGCACTTGTTTGCAAGTGAGTGGACTCAGTGATGTATTCACGCTAACAGATGGTGGCAGTGATACACTAATGTGTTGTGGGAGTGATAAAGAGGTGATAAAGGGGACATACTTCCACAGTGAATTCCTGTCCACAGTTAATGTGTTGCTCAGTATAATCAATGTTCAGTGATATTGCTCCACTGGGACATATCACAGTACATGACCAAGTGGACAAGTGTTTTCACTGGGGAAGTCTGTTACACCCTTAGAAAAAACAACAAGTCAACTTACTGGAGGCCCCAATGCTCACCCCAGGATATCAATGTGTGTGCTACACATTGAAATCCTAGGTTGAAAACATTGGCTTCCCCAGTCAGTCTGTTGCACAATGAGTGTGTGAATCCAAGACAATATGGATACATGTCCCATTTATCTGTCCTGCTTGTTATCTCACCGCTAAGCCGTTTGTTTGGTTATCCCCTTAACCCTCTGAGTGCCAGAGTGGTACCCAACGCATTTCTTTGCAATGCGTTGCCTACCACTCTGGATATCAAAGGGTTAAACACTACATATGATGTAGATGAATGTTCAATGTTGTACCAAATGTTGGGCTAAGGGGAATGTTTTGTTATGCAAAATCAACACACAACATTGCCATATAACACAGTTGTGTAATATGGCAACAGGGATGTTTTTACAGTTGATTTTGTACAACGATGTGTGTGTGAACCCATGTTGTAACATCCCACAAACATCTTACCTAGGCAGGAGTTGTATTCACTGAATTGTTTGGCAATGCATTGGAGACAACTCTGCCACCCAAATCTATGACCAAATTCAAAGCAGATCAGACAGGATTCAAAAGCACAATGTTCCTTTATTCAGGGGAAATTTAACATGTTGGGCATTTTATTTTTTTTTCTTGGGGGGGGGGGGCTTAGACTGTGTGGCAGAAGTGGATAACCTGGATGATCTCCTGGTCACCCTTTGCCCCCTAGGTGTGGCTTCGGGGGTCACATTAGAGGGGGTTTTGGGGGCAGTGGATCCCTCTGTGGAGCGCAGGTTTTCCCTCTCCAAACGTAAGTCCTCCCTGCGGTTCAGCTCTCTCAACTCCACCAGTAGCTGTGCAAGCAGGTCCATCACCCCCGTGTGTAGCTGATGGAGTTGAGTGTTGATCCTCATGACCTCCGACTCCAGGGCATGGATCCTTGCCTCTATCCTGTTAGTGTTTATACGGGATTCCCTACGGCTCCTGGTGATGTTGTCATTGGTGCGGAGGCTTGACCTGAGTAGTCTCCTTTGCAGAGCCATACACTCTGCTTCCATCCCCGTGGGCCGTTCACTGCTGGTGATGCTTGTGCCTGGTGAATCAGCTGCTGCTGTGTCCTCCTCTGCTGGTGCTGTATCCTCCTCTGCTGGTGCTGTATCCTCCTCTGCTGCTGCTGTATCCTCCTCTGCTGGTGCTGTGTCCTCCTCTGCTGGTGCTGTGTCCTCCTCTGCTGCTGCTGTGTCCTCCTCTGCTGGTGCTGGTTGTGCTGCAGATGGGTATGTGCCCACCACATCAATTGACCCACTGCTGCCCACCGATGTCTGTGCTGGTGGAGGTGGTGGGGTAAACACGTCCCTTCGCATAGGCTGTTGGGGCTCCCCAAGCAGGCCCAGGTGTTGGTAGTCGAGTGGCCAAGGGTCAAACCTTGGCCACTGGTATGTGCTTGGCCCCCACCTAGGATCATACCTGGGGCCATGCTGGGGAGCCATCCAGGAGGGTAGGTCAATCTGTGGGTATGGCCCGTATTGGGTGGTGGCCACATCACCGGGCAGCCATTGCCTCCCTGGTGGTGGTGGTGCTGCTGCTGCTGCTGGGGGATAATAGCTCCTGGAGGTGGTGGGGGGCATCCAGTCACTGTAATAAGTCGGTGCAGGCAGAGTTGGTGCAGGCAGAGTTGGTGCAGGCAGAGTTGGTGCAGGCAGAGTTGATGCAGGCAGAGTTGGTGCAGGCAGAGTTGGTGCAGGCAGAGTTGGTGCAGGCAGAGTTGATGCAGGCAGAGTTGGTGCAGGCAGAGTTGGTGCAGGCAGAGTTGATGCAGGCAGAGTTGGTGCAGGCAGAGTTGATGCAGGCAGAGTTGATGCAGGCAGAGTTGGTGCAGGCAGAGTTGGTGCAGGCAGAGTTGGTGCAGGCAGAGTTGGTGCATCCAGAGTTGATGCAGGCAGAGTTGGTGCAGGCAGAGTTGGTGCAGGCAGAGTTGGTGCAGGCAGAGTTGATGCAGGCAGAGTTGGTGCATCCAGCTGGCCAAGAGGTGTGGATGTCGTTGGGTACGGTGCCCACTGGCTGGTCCCCTCCTCCAAATACTCCTCACTGGGTGGTGAGGTGGCCTCCTCCATGGGCTCCTGATGTGCTGGAGACACATAACCTGTGTGGAGGATTGAGATTGTGTGATCAGTAAACTTAGCCATGATGGTGTCAAATTGATATTAATACTTGAAATGTGTAAAGGAACATATATGTTGTATGGTGTATCCCCCTGTGTGAAACAACGGTACTCCTACTGGTGATGGGTGTTGTATTCTACATGTATTGCAGCTCAGAGTTGAATTCCTTTGGTGCCACATCCCAGTGGCCTGAAATTGTACATTTGCGCTGTTGCCACATCATCCTTTGTGGATATCTGTTCCCTGGACCAAAGCTAGCCAGAGGATGGTCTGGCAACATTGGCATAGTACATTTTCAGGCCACAGTGATATTGTCCCTGGAATATTCAACTTTGAGCTGTTATACTCTTGTGATGAAACACCTTTCAGTAGTGGGGATACCCTTACATTACCCGGTGGATCAATCCTATGACATGTATTTTTCCTTTCACATTTTAGGTATTACTATCTCTTTAACGGGATAGCAATGGTTAATTTCACCTTGATGTAACATTGCAGGCATCATAGAGAGATGTTTAGAAAGATGTTGCTGTATGTGACAGCTGGAGATGTCAGTCATTTGACCACACGGAGGCTCTTCAGCAGACTTCACATTGACCCATTTGGAGATAACTACATCTTTGCCATTGTCTACTAAGTGTTCCTGGTTTGTAAGCACGCTCTGTGGACCATGTCAATGATGGATCCATCTCCAATTGTTTCAATTTTGGGTCTGCTGAAGAGCCTCCGTGTGGTCATATGACTGACATCTCCAGCTGTCACATACAGTAACATCTTTCTAAACATCTCTTTATGATGCCTGCAAGGTTACATCAAGTGAAATTAACCATTGCCATGCCAAGGTACACAGTGAGGAATATGGTCTGATATGTGTGTATATGTACCTTTCATACGGGTACAAACATATCCTTGATAGATATGAACCCAGAGATCTGTTCAGAACATGTGATTGTCTAACTGCCTATATATGTACAGCCATCACAAATGAACTTTCATAGATACAAGTGATACCCATCCAAGTAGGTGTAATATACTGGGTATATGTACTGTGATGATGATATCAATATGAGTTATTTTGTTGAGGGTGCACATATATGGGCAGTTGGACAATCACACGTACTGAAACGAACTCTGGGTTTACATCTTGTTGGGACCTATTTGTACCCATTTGAAAGGGACATATCCACATACAAATCTGGTTGTTTTTCTTTCTGTACATATCTTTTTTGAAGAGATCTGCAGTGTGATTCAAGTAGTATTCATCCCTATGTTATCACTTCATCCCGTACAGTGCTGGATTTTGTCAGATTAGACATGTCCCTCTCTGGTTGTCATGATGGTATCCTATGCATAGCATTGTGATGCATGGGATACCACCGTGGCAATCAGGGATTGATGTACATTACAGGATTCTGTCCATGAGGTCTGTTCAAGTTGAATCCTGAGGGGCAACAATCAAGCCAGTCTTGAAGGATATCATTGATTGAGGCCTTTTTTTTCCTGGATCAGCCCATCCATCCTTCTGTGTGAGGCAGCCAGACCCGATCATAGATATCCATAATCCCTGGCCTGTTATTGACCAAACCTCAATGGTTCATATTTGGTTCCCATATTTATCCTGCAAATAGTGTCTGGTGTACCATCCATCCATGGCATCAGCACTCCTGAGGATCTATATGTGAATCAAATGTGAGCTATGTAAATTGAAGTTAGAGTAAATGATTGCATACACAACACCAAGGCCAACTTTTTCACCTTTACTTATGTGTGATTGTTTTTGGCCTGTGTGTTGCACATACAAGCATTTATTCTCAGTGGCACTGTGATTTGTGACCTGATCCATCCTGTTGGTGATTCAGTAAGCGGTTAAGTGGACCTGATGAACTGATTATGATGCTGACTTCTCCGCTGACCTCATTTCACCATCTGCAATGTTTTCTATGGAGTCCACACAATGGGGCCTGTGCAGCTTGAATCCTGTTATTGGATGTTCTCCATAGACTAACATTGTAATTGGTAAAGTGAGGGTATGCAAGTGTCAAATTCACTACATCAGCTCTTTTTCACCGCTTAGTGAATGTCCCCTATGTGTCATGTAATTGTTAACCTATCGACATGTGTTTGTTGTCTGGTTAACCCTTTGAGTACCAGAGGGGTTGCCAAAGCATTGTTGATCGATGCATTGATGATCCCTCTGGCACTCATGGGGTTATGTGCTGGATTCCCTGTGTGAACATGGGTAACACTGTGTGACAACAATTGTGATGTTTAACATACAACACTTTACTGAGCATGGTTTGTGTGTATTGTGTGTGATGAGCACAGCAACATGAGGGTTAACCAGGGAGTTGGACAGGTTTTGGCCTTGTTGAACATTGGCATTTGTCCTTGTCTTGATCCCTGTTTAAACCCTCAGGGTGCTGTGTTGGTGCAATTGTGTGGTTGAATGAAGAGCAGATGTTGGGATGTGAGTGCTTGTTTGTGATGGGTGTGTGGTTTGGGGTGGTGTGTGGTTTTGGGGTGATGCACTTACCGGTGGTGTGGAGGCTCCTCTCCTCCCCAGTGTCTGATCCTCCAGGGACCCCCTCAATGAGGGTGGATGACAGTGTCTGCCGCAGCCTCTCCTCCCATGCGCTGTAGGTGATGGGGACAGGTGGCCCACCTCCGGTGGCTCTGGCGTGCAGGGCGGCATCCCCCATCTTCCTCTTCACCTGCCTTTTGCAGTCGCCCCATCTCTTCTTGATTGAGTCCACATCCCGTCTGCAGGTGGCTACCGCATTAACTCTGCTGCAGATTTGACTCCAGGCAGCTCTCCTCCTCGCAGACAGGCCAGGGAGTCTGTCCCCCGGGAAGAGGACACTCTCCCTCTCCAGCACAGCCTCCACGAGGGCCGTGTTTTCTTCCTCGGTATATCGGGGATCCCTGACCCTGTCCCCCTCAGCTCCGGCATGCGAGGAGTCAGACCCGGAGTGTCCTACCTGCTCTGCCCCTGCCTGTGTGTGGTGGTCCCCAGGCACTACCCCTCGTCCCACTGCAGGATCTGTCCCTCTTCTTCTTAGTGTGCCTGATCTTGTGGGCCTGGTCCCCCTCCGCCCTGCGTATCTCCCTCTCCCACCCCTGCTCTGCTGAGGGATCCCCTCCTGACCTTCCTCCTCCTCCTCCTCCACTAGTCTCCCCATCCCTCTCTCCTGTCCTCCTCTCCTGGCCATCATTCACCCACTCACACCCAGGCACTCTCACACGCCCTCACAGACACACTCGATCCCACTCACTCTCTGTCACACACTTTCACTCACGGATTCACACTGTAAAAATAAAGTTTAAAATGTGTAAGGTGTGATGAAAAAAAAAAGACTATGTGTATGTATGTGTATGTGTTTGTATGGATGTATGTGCTATGTGCAAAAGTGTGCTATGTGTCTATTTAAATGTAACTCTCTCCTCTCCAAAATCCTTCTACCTTACTCCTCTGTATGCTTCTCTCTCTCTCTCTCTCTCTCTCTCTAAATGCTATCCTCCACTCCTGGGTCCTGTGCTCTAGCTTGCTGAAACTCGAAACACAGACAGGGTGTAACCGTTATTTTGAGGTATATATAGGTGTATTTGGACATTTTTGATACTTTGGGGCCTTGGGATTGGCTGTAGGTTTGAATTTTGTTTGTGCATCTATCAGGGTTGCTAGACAACGGCAGCCGTAATGTAACATTTTGACTTAAGTTGTGTTTTAACGGGTGTTTGGGACGCACGGTGATGCAAAATCAGGTGCGACGCTGGTTTTTGTTTAACGTGTTTTTGTAGTGCCTACGCCCGATAGCTATTCTTGAACGCTTACCTTTGAATCTGCCGTAAAACATGTGTTCTTTGCGGCCGACGTGCCTTTTTTACTTAGCGGATGGTTTAACGGCTGCCTTTAAATCTACCCCATAGTGTCTACTGAAAGATTATGATGTCAGCCACATGAAAGGCTGCGAGATTGATGTTACTTGCAGACCCAATTGTATCACATACGCATGACTCATAATGCTTTATTACTAGGACTGCACCACCAATTCTCACCCCTCCTCACTACCTTCTATTGCCCCAAGCTTTCCCTCCTCACTATCTTCTATTGCCCCAAGCTTTCCCTCCTCACTATCTTCTATTGCCCCAAGCTTGCCTTCCTCACTATCGTCTATTGCCCCAAGCTTGCCTTCCTCACTATCTTCTATTGCCCCAAGCTTGACTTCCTCACTATCTTCTATTGCCCCAAGCTTTCCCTCCTCACTACCTTCTATTGCCCCAAGCTTTCCCTCCTCACTACCTTCTATTGCCCCAAGCTTTCCCTCCTCACTACCTTCTATTGCCCCAAGCTTTCCCTCCTCACTATCTTCTATTGCCCCAAGCTTGCCTTCCTCACTATCTTCTATTGCCCCAAGCTTGCCTTCCTCACTATCTTCTATTGCCCCAAGCTTGCCTTCCTCACTATCTTCTATTGCCCCAAGCTTGCCCTCCTCACTACCTTCTATTGCCCCAAGCTTGCCTTCCTCACTATCTTCTATTGCCCCAAGCTTTCCCTCCTCACTATCTTCTATTGCCCCAAGCTTGACTTCCTCACTATCTTCTATTGCCCCAAGCTTTCCCTCCTCACTACCTTCTATTGCCCCAAGCTTGCCTTCCTCACTACCTTCTATTGCCCCAAGCTTGCCCTCCTCACTACCTTCTATTGCCCCAAGCTTTCCCTCCTCACTATCTTCTATTGCCCCAAGCTTTCCCTCCTCACTATCTTCTATTGCCCCAAGCTTTCCCTCCTCACTATCTTCTATTGCCCCAAGCTTTCCCTCCTCACTATCTTCTATTGCCCTAAGCTTGCCTTCCTCACTATCTTCTATTGCCCCAAGCTTGCCCTCCTCACTATCTTCTATTGCCCCAAGCTTGCCCTCCTCACTATCTTCTATTGCCCCAAGCTTGCCCTCCTCACTACCTTCTATTTCCCCAAGCTTGCCTTCCTCACTATCTTCTATTGCCCCAAGCTTGCCCTCCTCACTACCTTCTATTGCCCCAAGCTTGCCTTCCTCACTATCTTCTATTGCCCCAAGCTTGCCCTCCTCACTGTCTTCTATTGCCCCAAGCTTGCCCTCCTCACTATCTTCTATTGCCCCAAGCTTGCCCTCCTCACTACCTTCTATTGCCCCAAGCTTGCCCTCCTCACTATCTTCTATTGCCCCAAGCTTGCCCTCCTCACTATCTTCTATTGCCCCAAGCTTGCCCTCCTCACTATCTTCTATTGCCACAAGCTTGCCTTCCTCACTACCTTCTATTGCCCCAAGCTTGCTTTCCTCACTATCTTCTATTGCCCCAAGCTTGCCCTCCTCACTATCTTCTATTGCCACAAGCTTGCCCTCCTCACTACCTTCTATTGCCCCAAGCTTTCCCTCCTCACTATCTTCTATTGCCACAAGCTTTCCCTCCTCACTATCTTCTATTGCCCCAAGCTTGCCTTCCTCACTATCTTCTATTGCCCCAAGCTTTCCCTCCTCACTATCTTCTATTGCCACAAGCTTTCCCTCCTCACTATCTTCTATTGCCCCAAGCTTTCCCTCCTCACTATCTTCTATTGCCCCAAGCTTTCCCTCCTCACTATCTTCTATTGCCCTAAGCTTGCCTTCCTCACTATCTTCTATTGCCCCTAGCTTGCCCTCCTCACTATCTTCTATTGCCCCAAGCTTGCCCTCCTCACTATCTTCTATTGCCCCAAGCTTGCCCTCCTCACTATCTTCTATTGCCCCTAGCTTGCCCTCCTCACTATCTTCTATTGCCCCAAGCTTGCCCTCCTCACTATCTTCTATTGCCCCAAGCTTGCCTTCCTCACTATCTTCTATTGCCCCAAGCTTGCCCTCCTCACTATCTTCTATTGCCACAAGCTTGCCTTCCTCACTATCTTCTATTGCCCCAAGCTTGCCCTCCTCACTACCTTCTATTGCCCCAAGCTTGCCTTCCTCACTATCTTCCCTTGTACAATATGCCACAATTACACCTACATAACCCTTGGCCTGCACTATGTCATGCTGGGTACATAAAGCAACATAGCCAAATTACATCACCACCAAACTTTGCCTCTTCAGTATCTCTTCTTTCATATATAAAACATGGACGCTACGTCCTCTTGAAAAAACAGAAAGCCGTGCCCCACTTACACTGCCAGCAGCCTTGCCATATACTCCATTATTCACACTTCCCCTTCTGCACTTTCTGCTTCCTCCCCTCTATCTTAACCACATAATATGTCACATTTAACTGTTTCACTGCCACATGGATAACCAACGCTTTCCATCACTGTAGCCTACCGTATGGCACTCAAATGGTTACTGGCCACTCATTCATCCTGCTCTCCACTCATGCACACCTCCTGACACTCAAACGGTTAAGCGGATGTATTCCTCAGGCTGTCAGTGTTAGTGGAGTCACAGTGCAGACCTTGTTTGCTAACTTTTCCTTCTGCTAGTTTGAACACGTGGCCAGGGGCGGGCTGGCCCGGGGGGCAGGGGGGCAATTGCCCCCCGGGCCGCAGGGCCAGTGAATGTAGTGGGCCACCGGCCACGGTCAGTGGATGCACTCAGTCAGTGTCAGTGCGGGCCGGAGCGGAGCCGGACATCATATGCCACTTGCCAGCAAGTATGCAGAGCAATGTACCATAACCAAGGCTGAAAACAGAGTCAGAAGACTGAGCAGAGCAGAGCCAGAGTAGGTGCACGGGACAGTCCCTTAATTGAGGCCTGAGTCCCGCATCCCTGCTCGCCCCCCACCGGGACAATAAAGAGCCCCGGAATGAAGTAAAGCCACATACAGCACAGACAGTCTCTGCCACTCAGTCCTGTTCCTTCAAGCCCACATACAAATCACACAAAATCTACAGCCTCCACAGACCTCCTCCTTACATAAACATATACTATACATGACATTTTTGGGTAAATAAATTAAGCTCTTAGGTGATAGCAATTTCCTCTAACTTTGTGTTCTGCTTTGGTGGTTCGCTCCGCTCCGCTCCACAACAACGTCAGAGTGACACTCATTCACTCCCTTACAACAAGAAACATGCACCAGCGCCTCCAGCCAATGAAAGAGTAGATTTTGCACAGTGGTTCTCATTGGCTGGCTGGTGCATGTGACACAGTGGGTCCTGTTGTACTCCGGTTGGCAGATATGTGGATAGCTTTAGATGATCAACCCATGCTGGACATCAATCTAATCCCTCCCCACCACCACAAGGGGTGTGGTCAGTGGGTGACAGGACCCAGAGAGGAGCAAGTGAGTAAAACTTTGACATTCTAATAAACCCACTTTGTAATTTGTTGGATATGTATTTAACATTCAAGGGGTTAATGGTGTTGTCAGTCGGCTGTAACACTTCCATATGCCAATAAGGCACAGTTGCTACTTTTAACCTTTTGAGTGCCAGAAGTACCACTGAAAGGGTTAATATACCTTTAAGGAAAAAATAAGCAGACTTCATATACTTCCTAATGTAACATATATAAAACATTTTTATCAGGTGTATCCCAGCTTGGCACTGGATGGTCTGTGGCCATTGCCAAGGCAGTGTGGGTGCAGACTCATCCTCTTGAGCACCTCTGTTTTTACAGATCAAGTAGAATTCTGTGTAACAGAGCTTTTTAAAATTGAATACATACATTCCATATAGTGCAATCCTCTGCTGGTCTCTATGTAATAATCAATGATCTGTTGTACTCCATATAATGCTGCAATGTTCTGCTGGTCTCTGTAATGGTGTGATGTTCTACTGGTCTGTGTAATGCTCTGTTGTTCTAAATGTTATGTTGCAATGTCCAGCTGGTCTCAATGAATTGGTACAGTGCTCTGTTCTTCTCCATGTAATGCTGCAATGCTCTGTCAGCCTTCAAGTCATGGTGCAATGGCATGTTGGTTTCCATGTAATTATGCCACTTTTCTTGGTCTCCTAATAAAAATGCAATGCAGTGCTGTCCTCCATTTAATGGTGAGATGGTGTTTTGTTTTTGTGTAATTATACAATGTTCTGGTAGTCTTCACATAATGATGCAATTATATATGTTGTTCTGCCTCAGTTTGTGAGGAGCTGTTTGGGGGCTATTCTAGCTGAGCAGTTAGCAAGCGACAAGCGTACAATTTATCTGCTGGTAAGCAAAACATTTGATGTCCACAACAAACCCCCTTATAACGGCTGCATTTGGCTCTGGAGTGTATATGATGTCTCGCAGTCTCTTTCTTCTTTTTGTGTGGGTCAGTTCACCTGCCCTTTCCCTCAGTCAGTTTGATAAGTAGAAAAATAAATGTATTTAAAGAAAGACTCATACTCATATAAAACCTACATTCAACAGAATACCAGCACTTCAGAGCGTGTATTTTTTTTTACATACATATATAATTCATTACACGTAGAAAAGATACTCTACCTTTAAGAGAGAATACAGTTTGACCCATTAATGCAATTCACATTTAAATGAAAAATACATGCTCTGAAGTTAAGGGCCTCTGCTGAATGTAGGTTTTATATGTGTATGATTCTTTCTTTAATGCAAGATGGCATATGTATAAAAATGAATGTGGAGCAATTCTGGTGCAAAACAATTAATCAAAATACCCACAAATCTAAAACGGGACCTTACTCCCTTGAGAGCTAGTGAGGTCTCCAATTTATTGCAAAACAATGCACCGGAGACTTATCTATTATCCAGTAGCAAGCAAAAAAGACAAACCACTAATATGATGTTGAAAGCCCTTTCATGAGAATTTAAACTCTGGAGGAAGAGTGAAGTGATAGTGAAACACAAACTAGTTGTAGGCAGTAGTGCAGAAGGGGGTGAACTGGGACGGAGGGCTGGAGCAATAGTGGAAATGGGCCACTTGATTAAATTTGCCTCCCAGGCCAAATGTTGCCAGCCCTCCCCTGCACGTGGCTCCGCAGTTCTCTTTCCCTTTCACTCGGCTTCGGACTGCCTCATACATTTTTCTAACTGCTAACAGTTCTGTCTGCAATGCATTCTTAACCCTCTGCCACTGAAAGGGTTAAGTGTGAAATCTGTCCACTACTATAAGAGGCATTGGTTCGTATTCATAATAAATCCTCTCTTTCTCCCCCAGTCTCCCCTGCTGCTGCCAGGTATTTCGCTGTCTGTGTCCGGACCAACCACTGCTGATTTACCACTGACACACAGACACAATGACAGTCTCTGACTTAAGACAATACAGCAGCAGGGGAAGATAGAACTGGACTTCCATTGGATTTATTATTCCTCAGCAACAACACCTCATATAGTGGGACACTGTTCAGACAGACTCTTAACCATTTCAGTGCCACAGGAATAAGAAATCATTGGAAACCAATTATTGCTCACTCTGCTACTTAAAGGGTTCATATAAGCTTAATGCATTATTTACAACTAGAAATGTGGAACGACATTGACCATCATGTTATGACCATTGCCCGTACCTGTATGAAATGTACACACACTGATACATAAAGACATATGCAACACACAGACAGACATGTATGTGTCTCCATGTTCTGCATTGCATGTGTATCTCACTGTTTCTGTATGTCACTGAATGTGTGGGGGGTTTCTGTGTGTCTGCATGCCTGTATGTCTCTCAATGTGTGCTCCATGCAAGTCTGTCTATCACTGTCTATGTCCCTCTCTGTGTGTGCATGTGTTTGTGCATGTGTGTGTGCGCATGTTGCAAGTCTGTGTCTGTGTTCCATATGTCTGTGTGTATCAGTGTCTGTACATTTCACACACATACGCTAATGGTCATAACATGACGGACAACACCGACCAACATTGCTAGTATATATATAAAGCAAAATAGCCATATAGATAGAGAAACATGTATGTATAGTGGGAAATATCTGCATAGACAGAAAAATATTAATATATAGAGAAATAAATATATAGACAGAAATATCAGTATACAGAGAAAAATATCTGTCTAGACAGAAACATATCAATATATATATATATATATATATATATATATATATATATATATATATATAAGAAAATGTGTACAGAGAGATAAATAACAGAATCATTACCTGCTGTGCATTTGGGAAGATCCTTCCGACCGTTCTTGTTCACCCAAAATCCGTCTGCGGAGCAGCGATAGGAGGCTGTGGACAGCAGAGAGAACCCATCTCACCTGATAGCCAACTAGTCAGTGAGGCTTATGTACTAAGAATAGTGGTGCAATTCTAGGGCAAACCAGCTGCACAGTAATGAACAAACAAACATTTCTATTGATGTATATATTTAGCTATTAACTCCTTGAAACAGAGAGGTCACCATGGCCGTGGCTTACATCAACAAGCAAGGAGGCACAAGAATCCACAAGGCTTGATTCAAAGCCAAAGATATTTTGCCTGCTATCTCCACCGTGCATAGCCCAGGTGTAGAAAACATCCTCGCAGACTTCCTCAGTCAACACACAGTGGATCCCGGAGGGTGGGAACTTCACCCAGAATTATTCAACCTCCTGGTATGGAAGTGGTGTCTTCCTTGTCCGACCTCCTGGTGCAGAAGTGGGGTCTTCCTGTATAGACCTGATGGCCAAAAGGGACAACCGAAAAGTTCAGATGTTTTGCTCACGATGGAGGGATCCCCTAGCACTTGCAGTGGATGCTCTGTCGATTCCATGGAGATTTTTTCTGGCCTACATCTTTCCTCCACTTCCTCTGCTGCCCAGGGTCCTGCAGAGGATTCGGATGGACAATACTTCTGTCATCCTAATAGCTCCTTATTGGACCAGACAACCTTGGTTCCCCGAATTACTGGCTCTGTCCTCTCAAAAAACGTTTACTCTGCCACACAGACCGGATCTCATTCTGCAGGGGTACCTGTGGAAGGAGGACGTGGATCAACTGGCTTTGATGGTATGGCTGTTGAGGCCTCCATCTTGAGAAGGAAGGGCTATTGTTCTGCTGTGGTTTCCACCATGATTCAGGCTAGGAAGCCAGTTTCTTTTAAGGCATACCATAGGGTTTGGTATATTTTCCATGATTGCTGTATGGTGTCAATAACACAGGCAGAAGCCTGCAGGGGAGAAAGTGCTGGCATGCGGTGCTAGAGAGTGGTGCTTGAGATACGGGGGCTGCCAGTAGGTAGGTGGAGTGGGTAAGGTTCAGGTCTGGCATCCTACCGACAGCGTATTCTCCCCTGCAGGGGAGAGTGAAGGCTAGGGAGCGAAGAGTAGGACATGTGGCTAGGGCACGAAGGCCAATAATGGCAAGAACTCTCCTAGACGGAGAGGTATAGGTCCACCAATAGTGATAATAATAATAGTAGTAAAAGTATTAGTAGAACACAGTTCATAAAGATAATAGGATAGTCAAACTGTAGCCGAGGGTCATACACAGGTAGTCTAGATTAGGCAGGAACAGTGAGCTAACAGAGAAGTGAAATCCGGAGCCAGGGGTCATAGACAGGTAATCTTGATTAAACTGAGTCAGCAAGCAAAGACTGTAGTCGAATCTGGAGCCAGAGGTCATACACAGGTAGAACTAGGAACAAACAAAAACACTGGGATTAATTGTCACGGTTTGTTACTGTTTGTAAAAGAACACTCAGACAGTTCGGTAAGGTTAGTCCGTACTGAGTACTTTCCAGATCTGACGCAGGTCAGGGCGAAACTACACACACAGTAGTAGTCAGCAAACAAAATTAATGATCTTGGACTTGTAGGCAGATTCTCAGCAAGGTTGACACAGGCGATGGGTGACTGAAGGGCAGTCCCTAGTGGCCTAGGGTTAATAAAGGCGGCACAGATAGTGTACAGGTGGACACTAGGCCCTAGACTTCTAGGGTTAACGGAGGAAACAATGGCAAAACACTGGCAGAGGACTGACCCTAGGAGAGTAGGGTAAACAGAGGCAACATGGGCAGGACTCTGGCAGTAACTGGACCCTAGAACACTAGGGTTAATTGAGGCAACACAGGCAGTACTCTGGCAATGGCTGAACCCTAGAACACTAGGGTTAACGGAGGCAAGACAGAATGGACTCAGGCAGCGACTAGGGTTAACGGGGGCAACACGGCTGTGGCACTTGTAGTGACTAAACCCTAGAACACTAGGGTAAGTGGAGGCAACATGGACCAGACTCGGGCAGTGATGGGACCCTAGCACTCTAGGGTTAACTGAGGCAACAGACACCAGATGTTGGCGATATAAAGACCCTAGGTCACTAGGGTAAACTGAGGCAACACGGGCAATAGTGTGGTATTGGCTTGACCCAGGTATTATAGGGTTACCGGAGGCAACACAGACACTGGTGAGTGCAGGGACTCCCACAGGCTCCAGGAGACAATAGGAGAGGCGTGTGAGCGGGAGATAGGCACGTAACGTAACCGGTCCTGGACCGGTGTCTCCCTGTTTGTTATACGGAGGTAATAGGCTAGTCCCGGAAGCGACGGAACTACCAGCACAACCAGGTTGGCACACACGGACTTCACAGCCAGTCAGGAGGACCACCAACACTAGCCCAGCCAGATCGGTGTAAACGGATAGTCAGCCAGTCTTAGTCAGTAACAAAATCAGATACTCAGCCACGCCGGTTCGGTACACAAGGAGTTAGTCAGCCAGTTCTAGTCAGTAACGGAATCAGATACTCAGCCAAGCCAGTTCGGTACACATGGAGTTAGTCAGCCAGTCCTAGTCGATAACGGAATCAGATACTCAGCCAAGCCAGTTCGGTACACAAGGAGTTAGTCAGCCAGTCCAAGGTCAGCAACGGGATCGGATCACAAGAGCGTCAGGCACAAAGCATAGTCAAGCGAGTCGGGTCATACACGGAAACAGGAAATGAACAACTAGTCGCTAGATACGGACACAAACAGAAAGAGCGCAAACCACCTCTAAAGAATCTGTTGGACACTAAATGAAAAGTGCATCAATACTCACACTTTTAAAGTGAAGTAGCTGGTGAATCTCTAACCAGCTCAAGCGAACGGGGAATTATAAACTGCCCCGATACAGTTATCACCAGGCAACTCCGGATCCACAGTCTCATAAAAAATACCTTTTATTAAAAAATATATATATACACAATGCCTCATAATAAACAAATAGCGTTATATATAGTGTAAAAGCCAAATAACGCGTTTCGGGGCTCAACCCCTTTGTCAAATTATATCGGCAATGTCAAAGAATTAAGCAGGCAATATAAAAAATGTATAATAACATTTTTATGTTATGTAACATTTTTATGTTATTATACATTTTTTATATTGCCTGCATAATTCTTTGACATTGCCGATATAATTTGACAAAGGGGTTGAGCCCCGAAATGCGTTATTTGGCTTTTACACTATATATATAACGCTATTTGTTTATTATGAGGCATTGTGTATGTATATTTTTTTAATAAAAGATATTTTTTATGAGACTGTGGATCCGGAGTTGCCTGGTGATAACTGTATCGGGGCAGTTTATAATTCCCCGTTCGCTTGAGCTGGTTAGAGATTCACCAGCTACTTCACTTTGAAAGTGTGAGTATTGATGCACTTTTCATTTAGTGTCCAACAGATTCTTTAGAGGTGGTTTGCGCTCTTTCTGTTTGTGTGCTTCTTTTGCTTTAAGGATTCCAGAAGATCATTAGAGGATTCCTTTTTAAGACGCAGCATCCGCCGCAGTGTACAACTGAGTGGAGGCAGTTTGATTCCTTCACGTATACATGCTGATCACTATTAGTGGTCTTGGAACGTGAGTGGAGAGGTGTATTGGTGGAGGTTCAATATCTGCAACGTGTTGCACTAGGAGCGCCCTTTTTTCTTCTGTTTGTTCGCTAGATACGGGTACACCACGAAAGGGCTCCGGTATAGTGACAGGAGGGCGTATTTAAAGGCAAGCTCTGGGAGGAGCAATAACCCAGAGCCAATAAGAACGCAGCCAGTGTAAACCCGGAAGTAACAATGTCGCTCAGGGATCACGGGCACCATGATATTAATAGAACATCAGAGCAGGGCTCTAACACTGGGCAAGATGACAGCTAACTGGAAAATAGGGAGCTAGCAAGAAGGACACTAAAGCCTGGGACCAGGTACGCACTCCCTAGGAACACTGTGAAAGTGCACCATTGATCTGAGGACGCTGCCTAATATAGACGCGGGTGATGTGACATCACCGGGTGGAGACGCACCTATCCCGGAACTACTGAACACGGATACGAGTGAACCGTACGGGCGGGGAAAGGAGCAAGGACCGGGCCCAACGCCAGCAGGAAAGAGCGAAGGCAGCAACACTGAGTAGGCTGCACTGGGTGAAGGAGGGAGGTAAGCCAGAAGGGTGACAACAGGGATCTGTCCTCACAGGTATTTGATCTTC
This sequence comes from Rhinophrynus dorsalis, assembly GCA_037306005.1. Classification (NCBI taxonomy): domain Eukaryota; kingdom Metazoa; phylum Chordata; class Amphibia; order Anura; family Rhinophrynidae; genus Rhinophrynus; species Rhinophrynus dorsalis. Next base: position 3,195,346 of record CM074724.1, on the reverse strand, counting down.
CAGCTATCTTGTCTTTTTTGCAAGACGGAAGTGAGCAAGGGCCTTAGCTTTAGTCTCCTGAAAGTTCAAACATCTACTCTCTCTCTGTCTTTTTTAAGAGATATATTTCCACCTTACTGGATGTCAAGGTCTTTTTTCAGGGGGTTGCTCATGCTTTCCCTGCCTATCAGACAACCACTCCTCAGTGGGACCTTAATTTAGTTTTGGAAGTTTTGCAACGGACTCCTTTTGAGTCCTTGGCTACCATTCCTTTACTTCTTTTGACGTGGAAGATGGCTTTTCTTTTGGCTATGGCTCTGTCCACAGAGTTGCTGTTCTCCATTCCTCCCAGGAATATCTTCCTAAGGTGGTCTCTGAGTTCCACATCAATCAGGAGATAGTGGTGCCTTCATTTTGTCCTGAGCCTCATTCTGACAAGGAGAGGGATCTCCACTTGTTGGGTGTTGTGCACTGCCTTAAGTTTTATGTGCATCGCACTGAGTATGTTCATCAAACTGATGGTTTGTTTGGCATCCCTGAGGTCCCCGGCCTAGTAAAGTAGGATTCAACGTGACCATTGCTTTGTCGTTTAAATCTACCATCCGCGAGGCTTATGAGCTCAGAGGTAAACCTGTTCCCTTTCGCATCACTGCACACTCTACAAGGTCTACTGGGGCCTCCTGGGCCTATAAGAATCAGGTCTCTGCTGATCAGCTGTGCAAGGCGGACACTTGGTCTTCGGTGCACACTTTTTCCAAAAACTATCGTGTAGATGTGCTGGCTTTGACTGACACCGGTTTGGGCAGGAGAGTCCTGATGGACTGTGCCTTATTGTTTTTTTACTTTTGAGGCCTGTTGGCTCTTGTTCTTGTGTGCTGTGTACTGTTTATCAGTGTCCATTGACACTTTATTAGTTTGGGTTGTTCTGTGTCCTGGACAGTACTTTGGGAACTCTGGTATCATGGGGACTGGCGCTTGGTCCTTTCCTTCTCTTCCCACCTTGGGAACTTAATGTTGGTACATCCCCATGGTGCCTGTAAGCTATAGTGGACGACAGAGAAAAGAGGATTTTAGTCTTACCTGGTAAATCCTTTTCTCTTGGTCCGTATAGCTTACAGGTCTCCCACCCAGTGAAAGGAACCATGCTTGGTCTCCTGTGGCGGGGCGTGGGAGTCCTATTGGGTCCATTCTCACAGACGTATATCCTCTACTTCTTCTCGCTAACTAGCTCGGTAGGTTTAGTGTCACAAATCTAACTGTAGAAGGGGAGTAGCTGGCTAGCCTGTTATGGAGGAGAGAGAGGGTCCGCCCCTGAAATTTCAGTGAAGAATTGTTCCAACCTACTAGCAAGAGCTGTCAACCTCCCCATGGTACCTGTAAGCTATATGGACTAAGAGGATTTAACAGGTAAGACTAAAATTATATAGATAAACCTGGCTGCTGTATAATGATCAACTACCTTCCTGGGTAAGTGCTTCTCTTATACACAGTAATTATATAGAAACACTTGACTGCTGTTTGTTTGCACCATAACTGCACCACTTTTTCTTGTCCTATCAATCTCAATAGGTATATTGTGTTACTCTGCTTCCTGTACTACCCAACCACACTCACCCTGGGTTGTATCTAACACTCACCATCCTCTGTGCCAGGCAGGGTCAGGGTGTAATATTCACTGGCGCAATTGTAATCTATCACCGAGCCGTAAGTGGTAGATGATAAGTTCACAAACCCATTCTCAATATCTTCAGGTTCCCCACAATTCACAGCTGCAGACAAAACAAGATTTAGCTACCCCAACTGCAACGAACAGAGACCCCCAAAAAGCACCACTCCCACCATCCCACCCTCAACTGCACACACAACAGGTCCTTGAGAAAAGGACTCCTACTAGGTAATTATATAGATACATCTGACTGCTGTATGATGGACTCCTATCTAGGTAAGTGTTTCTGTTACACACAGTAATTATATAGATACACCTGACTGCTGTATGATGGACTCCTACCTAGGTAGGTGCTTCTGTTACACACAGTAATTATTTAGATACACCTGACTGCTGTATGATGGACTCCTACCTAGGTAAGTGGTTCTGTTACACACAGTAATTACATAGATACCCCTGACTGCTGTCTGATGGACTCCTACCTAGGTAAGTGCTTCTGTTACACACAGTAATTATATAGATACACCTGACTGCTGTATGATGGACTCCTACCTAGGTAAGTCCTTCTGTTACACACTGTAATTATATAGATACACCTGACTGCTGTATGATGGACTTCTACCTAGGTAAGTCCTTCTGTTACACACAGTAATTATATAGATACGCCTGACTGCTGTATGATGGACTCCTACCTAGGAAAGTGTTTCTGTTACACACAGTAATTATATAGATACACCTGACTGCTGTATGATGGACTCCTACCTAGGTAAGTGCTTCTGTTACACACTGTAATTAGATAGATATACACCTGACTGCTGTATGATGGACTCCTACCTAGGTAAGTCCTTCTGTTACACACTGTAATTATATAGATACACCTGACTGCTGTATGATGGACTCCTACCTAGGTAAGTGCTTCTGTTACACACAGTAATTATACAGATACACCTGACTGCTGTGTGATGGACTCCTACCTAGGAAAGTGTTTCTGTTACACACAGTAATTATATAGATACACCTGACTGCTGTATGATAGACTCCTACCTAGGTAAGTCCTTCTGTTACACACAGTAATTATATAGATACACCTGAATGCTGTGTGATGGATTCCTACCTAGGTAAGTGCTTCTGTTACACACTGTAATTATATAGATACACCTGACTGCTGTGTGATGGACTCCTACCTAGGTAAGTCCTTCTGTTACACACAGTAATTATATAGATACAACTGACCACTGTATGACAGACTGTTACCTAGGTAAGTGCTTCTGTTACACACAGTAATTATATAGATACACCTGACTGCTGTGTGATGGATTCCTACCTAGGTAATTGCTTCTGTTACACACAGTAATTATATAGATACACCTGACTGCTGTATGATGGACTCCTACCTATGTAAGTGCTTCTGTTACACACAGTAATTATATAGATACGCCTGACTGCTGTATGATGGATTCCTACATAGGTAAGTCCTTCTGTTACACACCCTAATTATAGAGATACACCTGACTGCTGTGTGATGGACTTCTACCTAGGAAAGTGTTTCTGTTACACACAGTAATTATATAGATACACCTGACTGCTGTATGATGGACTCCTACCTAGGTAAGTACTTCTGTTACACACAGTAATTATATAGATACACCTGACTGCTGTGTGATGGACTCCTACCTAGGTAAGTGCTTCTGTTACACACAGTAATTATATAGATACACCTGACTGCTGTACGATGGACTCCTACCTAGGTAAGCGCTTCTGTTACACACAGTAATTATATAGATACACCTGACTGCTGTGTGATGGACTCCTACCTAGGTAAGAGTTTCTGTTACACACAGTAATCATATAGATACACCTGACTGCTGTATGATGGATTCCTACCTAGGTACGTGCTTCTGTTACACACAGTAATTATATAGATACACCTGACTGCTGTGTGATGGACTCCTACCTAGGTAAGCGCTTCTGTTACACACAGTAATTATATAGATACACCTGACTGCTGTGTGATGGGCTCCTACCTAGGTAAGAGTTTCTGTTACACACAGTAATCATATAGATACACCTGACTGCTATATGATGGATTCCTACCTAGGTAAGTCCTACTGTTAAATTAAAAGCTACTAAATCATGTATATTTGATTCCATTTTAGAAATTCTCTTTCAGAAGTCCAGGATTGTAGGATGTCTCTGATTGACTAATCCATTATGTGGTTGGGGAGCTGTGATGGAGCTTAACACTTTCCTGACCTTTTTGTTTAAGGGCAGTTCTAGAACAATTGTGGAGCAAACCATTTGCATCATAAGGGAAAATATTCTGTTGCGTTGAATGGAGATTGTAATCTCTTAAAGGAGAGAGAGAGGTCACCAACAAAATGTTTCCCAAATGCTTTGGAGTACTTTCTAGCAAAAAAAAAAAAGTGTTAAAAGACCTATATAAATGAATGGGGTGTTTGTGTCCTCTGTGTTGGTTGGTTTGCTCCAGAATTGCTCCACTGTCTTCATACATAAGTGCTATTGTACACTATGGCACATATGTCAGTCTCTCTGTATCGGTCTTATACCTGCTCTGTGCCACTAAACTCACCCTGGGTGTCTGGTCCTCACCTTCACATTGCACCTTGGAGTTCGTCCAAGTCCCATCACCCTGACACCTTGATTGGAAAGATCTAAGAGTTTTCTAGGAAAGGAGATAAGAGGAATAAGAGGGGGGTTCATTGATGTAAGATAAGATGGTGATGATAATAACATGAGAGAAAGACAGGGGGTTACGGAGAGGAAAGAAAGAGGAAGGGAAGAGGAAAGGAAGAAGTGGAGGAGATGAGACATGAAAGAAGAGTGGAAGAGAAAGGAAATAAGAGGGAAAAGAAGAGGATGAGGGGAAGAGAAAGGAAGGAGGAGGGAAAAGAAGAGGAGGAGAGGAAGAGAAGTGAAAAGGAAAGGGAGAGTAAATGCGGATGAGAAGTGAAAAGGAAGAGGAGAGAAGACAAAAGGAAAAGGAAGAGGGAAAGACATTGAAGAGGAGGAGGGAAAAGAAAAGGTGGAGGAGGGAAGAGAAGAGGAAGAGGGGAAGAGGAGGGAAAAGAGGATGAGAAGAAGAGGCAGAAAAGGAAGAGGAGGGAAGAAGAGTAAAAAGAAAAGTAAGAGGAGAAGGGAAGAGAAGTTGAAGAGGGGAAGAGGAGTGAAAAGAAAAGGAAGAATAGGAAGGAACAGAAAAGGAAGAGGCGGGAAGAAAAAAAGGAAGAGGAGGAGGTGAATAGGAGAAAAGGAAAATGAGCAGGGGGAGGGAAAAGGAAGATGAGAAAAGGAAGAGGGGGAGGGGAGTAGGAGGAGAAGAGAAGAGAAAAGGAAGAGGAGAGAAAAGCAAAAGAAGAAGGGGAGAGAAAAGGAAGAGAAAAAAAGTGGAGAAGGGGGATAGAAAAGGAAGAGGAGAGAAGATAAAAGTAAGAGTAGGAGAAGAGAAAGGGAAGAGGAGAAGGGGGAGAGCAAAGGAAGAGTAAAGAAGAGGAGAGAAGAGGATGGAAAAGAAAGTAAAGTAGATGAGGGAAAGAGGAATGGAAAAGTATTGAAAAGGAAAGACTGAGAGAAAAGAAGAGGAGAAATTAAGAGAATGAAAAAGAAATAAGAGATGAAAGAAATAGCAAAACAAATAGAGACAATGGGAAGAACAGTAGAAAAAAAGAAGAGGAGGGGATAGGAAATAAATAAAAGGAGAGAAGGAGATGGAGAGGAGGAAAGGAAGGTGATAAGGAAAGGATTGGAGAGGGAAGAAAAAAAGATGAATGACAGATTTTGTTAGAAAAGTAAATGAAAGTAGTTTTTTGCCCCATCACCTGTCCTATCACAATCTCATATCCCTCAGTGCAGCGGACGGTCACTATATCATTGAAGATGTACTTGTGCTTTTTAGGATCCATAACAGAATGCGGGGTCACCTCCATGGGGCACGGAATAGCTAGTCAGGGGAATGAGAGAATGTAACACTGAGGATCAGAGAGAGAGGGAGACAGAGTGCATATATGTGTGTGTAGATATAGCTGTGTATTCCCTGTAATCTGTATGTGTGTGTAGATATAGCTGTGTATTCCCTGTAATCTGTATGTGTGTGTAGATATAGCTGTGTATTCCCTGTAGTCTGTGTGTGTGTGTGTAGATATAGCTGTGTATTCCTTGTAGTCTGTGTGTGAGTATGTATATATAGCTGTGTATTCCCTGTAATCTGTATGTGTGTGTGTGTGTGTGTGTGTGTGTGTATGTATATATAGCTGTGTATTCTCTGTACTGTGTGTGTGTGTGTGTATATA
>CM074724.1:3156894-3186894 GCA_037306005.1 Rhinophrynus dorsalis | reverse complement strand
TATATACCCTTGGTGTATGTATAGGTATAACCGGTATATACCCTATGGTTTGTGTGTATAGATATAGCTGGTATATACTGTGTGGTCAGTGTCTGTGTGTATAGATCTAACTATTATATATATAGTGATGTGTGTGTATGTGCTTGTGTGTGTGTATGTGACATGTGTGTATAAATATTGCTGGTTTATACCCTGTGGTCAGTGGGTCAGTGTGTACCTGTGCATGTGTGTGAGTATAGAGATATAACTTGTATATATTTTGTGGTATGTATGTGTGTGTGTGTGTGTAAGTGTATAGATATAGCTGGTATATACCTTGTGGTCAATGTGTTTTTGTGTCTATGAGGGTGCATGTGTGAGTGTGTGTGAGTGTATACATATGTGTGTGTGTATATACAGAGGCGGCAGTAAGGAGGAGATATTCATGTCTCCTCCCTACCTCCAGTCCACAACATTCACTGGGCGTGATTTTCATACTTGCACTTACACTATGTTGTTAACCGTTTGAGTGCCAGAGGGGGGATGCAACACATTGCAGAGCAATGCATTGCATACCTCTCTGCCATTCAAAGGGTTACACTTTTGAGCATCATGCCTTCACTTATCAGTTGTCATCCCACAGATTACCTCACATCCACTCACTAAGTAAGGCAATTAAGTCTGCTAAAATCACCCTTTTCATCACAACCACTGAAAATGGGTAAGGATTATGGGACTTATAGTACTATTAAACTATCACATGTTTCAGCATGTTCACCCTTTCCTCAAATGCCTATCCTATAGCTCTGTGTGTACAATGTTGTCTGGACTCTGTTATACATACAACATTTTTTCTGTACTGTCTCTGTATATATAGTGTGTCTCTATCAATATTGTCTGTTCTATATGTGTGTGTGTGCGTATGTGTTGTGACAAAGTGTATGGGAGGATTGTAGAGGGAAGGTAATTAGGACTCAGAATCCTACATAATCTCTACCCCTCCACCTGTCCCAATTAGCAGGTTTAGCAATCCCTGGCTCCAGAGTTTGTTTCCTGTGAGCAAAGCGTGACTTGTAAAGGTAGGCTAAACCTGTGCTGTTTTTGTTACTTTAGTACCTTGAAGTAGAAAGGGAATCTACTACAAGTAAAGTTAGTGCTCAGGTTGAGCTAGGCTTTTATTTGTAGTGTGTTTTCATTTTGTTTTGTAAAATAGTGCCTACTGATTGTGTTCATACAATGTCAAAATAAACCTGCAAATATTTTTTTAACAACTATGCACTTTGTGTGATATCCTAGAAGACTGTGCTTGCTCCCCACTCAGGTTTATCATAGTGTGTTTTGTGCATTTGTGTTGTGGTATATTGTTTGCATTGCGTGTGTGTGTCTGTGTTGTGCGTCTTTTATATATATATACTAGTGTAAAAGGTCCGGGTAATATTAACCAGAACACACAGTCTTTTATACATATTTTAAACAATGACCTGGGAGGGGCCAAATACACTACGGGCTGGAGTTAACCTAGGGACTAATGGGTAGGGGAGCAACCACACAAGGTGTAACCTGACTGGTCTGTTTCCATAAGTCACTCTGACTAGGGTGGAGCTTGAAACACAGAGGGGGGGGCACAGTTCACGAGTCCCAATACACATTCGTCGAACAAAGATAGTGGCTCAAGAAGCCACTATTGGTAGTTCAAAGTATCCCGCCTTTTGTTTGACCAATCCGTAGGTCGCACCCTCCTGGTTTGCCCAATCCTGTCGACAGATGTTGAGGTCGTACGACACCGGGTCGAGCGTTCCCACCATCCCGGGATCCCTCGACCAAGTGTCGGCAATAGGTGTCCCAGGGCTGGTGTACGACAGTCGACCCCCGTAGTGTAAAATAATCCCCTATTTGACATAGGGTCAGATAAATGATAGCCCCACCAGTCCATAGCTCAAGTCCACAGTCCCAGTAATGGCCTATGGCCCATTACATCGCCCATTCTACCAGTGTGTAGTGCGCCAAGAGGAGATGGTGAGGGGGTAAGAATTGGTGGTGCAGTCCTAGTAATAAAGCATTATGAGTCATGCGTATGTGATACAATTGGGTCTGAAGTAACATCAATCTCGCAGCCTTTCATGTGGCTGACATCATAATCTTTCAGTAGACACGATATGCTTTAATTGCACTCCAAGTCCCACAATCCTTACACATCTTCAATGGCGCGATGAAAAGGGAGATTTTCGCCGTTTTCATGTTGCTCACTGAAGATGTGTAAGGTTTGTGGGAGTTGTAGTTCAATTAAAGCATGATATGTTTTTCAGGCAAAATTGTAGAAGGTGCAGAGGCAGTGAAAACATTAATGTAATAACAGGGAGCTGTGTCATTTTGATTTCACTTGACCCACTATGGTAGAGAAGGCATGTAAAGGAATATTTTTTTAATCTGCATGGGTTATTGTAGTAGCAGGGAGAGAGAGTGCATGCTGGCATGTGTGTGGTTATGCATAGCCATGCAGGAGAATCAGGACACATGTCATGGTTTAATTGCGCTAAAAGTCCCACAATCCTTACACATCTTTAGTAAGCCCGATGAAAAGGTCGATTTTCGTAGCTTTCATGTCACCCACTGAAGATGTGTAAGGATCGTGGGACTTTTACTGCAAATAAACCATTACGTTTTAAAGGCGACATAAACAGCACATTGTAATAACAGATGGAAGGGCAACGCTTATGTCTGGAGAAGGTTCTCACTGGTGGCAGTCATAAGCAGCTGGAAGGCTGATGCTTGCTGTCTGTAGCAGGTTGTTGGTGGCAGTCATAAGCAGCTGGAAGGCCGACGCTTGCTGTCTGGAGCAGGTTGTTGGTGGCAGTCATAAGCAGCTGAAAGGCCGACGCTTGCTGTCTGGAGCAGGTTGTTGGTGGCAGTCATAAGCAGCTGGAAGGCCGATGCTTGCTGTCTGTAGCAGGTTGTTAGTGGCAGTCATAAGCAGCTGGAAGGCCGATGCTTGCTGTCTGGAGCAGGTTGTTGGTGGCAGTCATAAGCAGCTGGAAGGTCGATGCTTGCTGTCTGTAGCAGGTTGTTAGTGGCAGTCATAAGCAGCTGGAAGGCCGATGCTTGCTGTCAGGAGCAGGTTGTTGGTGGCAGTCATAAGCAGCTGGAAGGCCGATGCTTGCTATCTGCAGCAGGTTGTTGGTGGCAGTCATAAGCAGCTGGAAGGCCGACGCTTGCTGTCTGGAGCAGGTTGTTAGTGGCAGTCATAAGCAGCTGGAAGGCCGATGCTTGCTGTCTGGAGCAGGTTGTTGGTGGCAGTCATAAGCAGCTGGAAGGCCGACGCTTGCTGTCAGGAGCAGGTTGTTAGTGGCGGCCGGCGAGTTGCTGATTACATACCTCAGTGATGGTGCTGTGAATGTAGGAGATATGCAAACTCGCTTTGTAAAGTCGTTGGTGTGTGTGAGTGGTTGCAGACAGTGGCTTCTGTGTCTGTGGCTTGTGTGTGTGTGTATGTTTGCTGTAGGACCGAGTGGCAGGCATCTTAATTTTGTGTGTATGAGTGGGGCTTGTGTGTGGGCCTGTGTATGTCTCTGTGGAGTAGGAGCAAATGGCAGCCATGTTTTCTTTTTGTTACTAGAATCCTGGTGGGCGGGCCAACTCCCTGCATGATTTTCACATGAGTAGCAGTGGCCTTCGGCCACTGCAACTCATGTGAAAATCACGCCCCCATTGAATCACCCAATGGGAGCAGTAGCTCCTCCTTACTGCCACCCCAGGGTGTGTGTGTCTCCTGAGGAGACATAAATTATGCAATGAGACTTTCTCTTTTATATATATAGATATGTATATATCCCTTTGAGTGCCAGAGGGGTATGGAACTTATTGTAAAGTAAGAATGCTTTCAAAAACATGTTAATAGTTTATTTTTATAAATTAACAAAATGCACAGTGAGTGAACAGAAGAAAAATCTAAATCAAATCACTATTTGGTGTGACCACCCTTTGCCTTCAAAACAGCATCGCTTCTAGGTTCACTTGTACAAAGTCAGGGATTTTGTAGGCATATAGTCAGGTTTCTGATTAAACAGTTATACCAAACAGGTGCTAATGATCATTGATTTAATATGCTGATTGAAACAATCATTAACAGAAACAGCTGTGTAGGAGAAATAAAGCTGGGGGAGGAACAGCCAAACTCGGCTAACAAGTCATACACCATTGCCAGTGGCGTAACTAGAAGCCACCGGGCCCTGGTGCAGAAATTGCAAAGGCCCAGTGGCCCCCCATCTTCACATTGCCCCATGTCCATCTCTTACCTCCATCACCCGCTCCAGCGCAGTTCTCAGTAATGCAGAGCGCTGGGAGATGAGGTCATCTCCCAGCGCTCTGCATTACTAGAGTGCCCGGAGATCAGCTGAGCTTCTGCGGGCGAGTGGCAATGGGTTCGCAGGGGGTGGCTGGGTCCCTGGAGTGACGGGCCCAGTCGCAGGTGTGACCTCTGCGACCCCTATTGTTAGGCCACTGACCATTGCAAGACAGAGCACAACAACAACGTAGTTATACTACATCAGCAAGGCCTCTCCCAGTCAGAAATTTCAAGGCAGACAGGAGTTTCCAGATGTGTTGTCCAAGCTCTTTTGAAAAAGCACAAACAGGCAATGCTGAGGACCTTTGACGCAGTGTTCGGCCAAAAAACTTAGTGCAGCAGATGAAAGACAAATCAGGCTTACTTCCCTTTGCAATTGGAAAGTGACCAGCAGTGCCATCAACTCAGAATTGGCAGAAAACAGTGGGATCTCGGTACACCCATCTACTGTCCTGAGATGTCTGGTCAGAAGTAGTTTTGATGAAAGATTTGCGGTCAAAAAACCATACCTAACAAAGGAACTGGGGTGCAGAAAAATGCAGCAGGTCCTCTGGACTGTTGAGTCAAAATGTGAGATATTTGGCTGTAGCAGAAGGCAGTTTGTATGCCGAAGAGTACAAGAACGAGTGTCTGCAGGCAACAGTGATGCATGGTGGAGGTTCCTTGCAAGTTTGGGGCTGCAATTCTGCAAGTGGAGTTGGTGATTTGGTCAGAATTAATGGTCTCCTCAATGCTCAGACGTACAGGCAGATATTTAACCATCAGGGAGGCATCTGATTGGCCCCAAATTTATTCTGCAGCATGACAATGACCCCAAACATACAGCCAAAGTCATTAAGAAGGCAAAGGGTGATCACACACACAAAACATAAAAGGAGAAAAAAATACAAAGATATTTGCAGGGGCACTTAAGAGAAGGTGTAATTACTGTACATTTGCAGTGTAAATATATGGCTTGAGGTGAAAGTAATTAAAACTTAACCTTTAATAGACAATAATATTCAATAAAAACTCAAAAAGAATGTATAAAAGTTGTTGAATTAAGCCTAAACTCTTGATATCCCTATAATACTATTAAGTAATAAGCAAAGAATCAGACTATCAGAAGTAATCTAATGTCTGTTCCTATTAAACAATAGGCAAACAAATCTAACTGTCAAAAGTGACCTAATGTCAATTCCAATTTCCTATAACAGAGGTAATGCTATTACTCCTCAATCTACTGTTAATACCAGAACCATTACCATTAGAGAAGTAAGATATGAGTCCAATGTGTACCACACATTCCCAGTTATTTACAGAGAACATGTTATTGTAGTTCCCTGGTTTACCATCAGCCTTAGTTACAAAGCAATGATAAAAAGCATCAACCTCTTTATTACTATCGGCAACTCTCCTGAACTTCAACTAAGCACTGTTGCTGGTTTCTAAAGTACTAACTGGTCCCTCGATTGTTGCTGCAGTACAAGGGTTATGCACAAGTGGAAATGGATTAACAAGAGTCCATGTTATCCTCTAATTTAAAAACATTTTCTTAGAGCCATTCATTCTATCTAATCTGGAACACAATCAGAATTTGAAGTAAATAAGTAAGGGGATGCAGAGTGTCCCAATTTCTAGTGTGATAGAAGTGTAATTCAAGGCATCATAGAATGCTCTGATAAAAACGCTGACGCGCATTTCACCATAAGGCTTTCTCAAAGCTAAAAGATGGCTGTCAGAGTGATTATTTATGCTAGAATCAACCAATCGTGAATCTTTAATTCAAATTGGCCAATTAGGATACATGAAAGTCAGATCATTCCGATAGTAGCGAAAAATACACCCGTTCCTAGCTTTCTAAGAGTCAAGACCCTATCTCACAAGATCGTTTACCAGAAAATACTTATTTTCGCATTCTCCATCGACTCTAACTGTCACGGTTCCCAGGAATAATCCAGGAGTCAGTACGGTAAAGTAAAATAATCTTTATTTAGAATAATACCAGTAATGCACATAAACAGAAAACACTCAGAGGGTGATCAAAGAGGCAAGCACTGTATCAGAAATAGCAGTCCACCAATAGATCCACCACACTGTCCGAAACTAGGCCTCAACCCACTGGAGCCTCGAGGTAATTTGGAACACGGAAAGGACTAGCAATGACTCAGTCTGCAGTCAGTCTAGGAGTCTGACAGAGCCCCAGGTCCGCTCTAGGATGGGTGTCTATCGAGCGGAGACCAACAAATGGAGGAAACAGACAGAGCCCCCTAGTCAGCACCAGAAAGGATAGTCAGATAAGCTGGGTCATACACAGAGCGGGTAGTCAGCCAGAGCCACGGGTTTGCACCAGATAGGATGTCCACTGAAGCGTTGGTATGCTGAAAGCGCAGTGGACAGAGCCCCTAGTCAACACCAGAGTGGGTAGTCAGACAAGCTAGGTCATACACGGAGCGGGTAGTCAGCCAGAGCCACAGGTTTGCACCAGAAAGGATGTCTAAGCCAAATCGGAATGCTCAAGGAGAATGGTCAGACAGAGCCACAGGTCAGACAGGCCGGGTCATACACAGTTCAGGTAGTCAGCTAGAGCCACAGGTCAGCACCAGAATGGAGAGTCAGACAATCCAGGTCATACACAGAGCCCAAAGGAAAAAGAACTGTATTGTACAGCAACGCAAGGGCAACTGAGTGTCACAGCTTACCTTGTTTCCAGCAGCACCGCTTCAGCGACGCTCGTGTCAGTCCACATGTCATCTGCAGGCGCGAGTCTTCCGAGTGAAGAAAGCCTCTGTTTTATGCCATGCTTCCTGTAGTCTCCTCCTACCTACTTCCTTCCTCTGAGCCTGCTCCTCCTACCTACTTCCTAAGGAGGGGTTTAAAGGGCAGTCTGAGTCCGGACTCAGCTGCCCTTGCGTTGTTGTTCAAAGCAGTTCTATTACCTTGGGCTCTGTGTATGACCTGGCTTGTCTTTCATCCAATCTGGTGCTGACCTGTGGCTCTGTCTGACTATTCTTTTGGTTGTCCCTTGTACCTAGCAGACACTGTATCTGGTGCGGGCCTGGGGCTATGGCAGACTAGATTTGATACTGACTGCAGGCATGAGTCAAGTATACACCTCCTTATACTGACTGCAGGCATGAGTCAGATATACGCTTCATTCTGACTGCAGACGTGAGTCAGATTTCTCGCTACCTCGGATCAAGACTTTGAGTTCCGGTTCCTGTTCCTTTTCTGCCCCTGTTCCAGCTCCTGGTTCCAGAAGAGACTACCAGTGGCTTCGGCCTAGTCTCTATTAGAGTGGTCCTCAGCGGCAGTTTACTATTTCTGGTAGTAGCACTGGCTGGCTGTGACCCTTTGCTTGTACCTGCTATTTACCTCTGTTTGCTACCCTTATTGTTTAATAAATTGCATTTTACTATACCGTACTGATTCCTAAACATCTCTGGGGAACCATGACAGTACGCAAGGGCCATGAATTCAGACAGTGATAGTATTAATGCAGCTCATCAAAGCATCCTGGACAGGATGGAGGCATTGGATCAACGTATTGACCAATTGTCTTTTGCCTTACAAACCTTGTTGCAGAGCATGACGCAACTTAAACACTCTAAACTACAAGTGGTGGCCAACCCTCCCCGGCACCAGTAGTCCAGACCTCTTCTGATGCAGGCATGATCAGAGGGTTGTCAAGTTCCGCTCAGCTCCCACAGCGGTATGGTGGGGACCCAGATGGTTGCAGTGGTTTCCTTAATCAACTTGGCATATACTTTGAGATGGTTCCACATGCCTTCCCTTCTGAGTGCAGTAAGGTAGGGTTTGACTTTCTGATTTCTCTGCTCACTAGCAGGGCGTTGGCCTGGGCTAACCCATTATGGGAGTCTGACAAACCTATTGTGTATAACTTTACAGAGTTTATGGACTTCTTCAGGAAAATTTTTGATAGGCCAGGCCGCGTGGCCTGGGCTTCAAAAAACCTAATTACCGTTCACCAGGGCACAAGTACGGTGGCCGACTACTCTATTGAATTTCGCACCCTGGCTGTGGAAGTAGGCTGGAATGATGAGGCCTTGATAGCCGCCTTTTATCAAGGGCTGTGTGACACCTTGAAGGATGAAATCGCGGCAAGCTATTTACCTAAAGATTTGTATGAATTGATTTTGTTTTGTATCCTGATTGACACCAGAATCAGGGAGAGACCCTCGTTTAGGGAGAGCTTGCGGAGGTCCTCGGGCAGATTGTTTTCTCATTTTTCTGGCCCACCCTATCCTCCCTCGCCTTCCATGCCTCCTGGGGTTGTCTCAGACGGTAGTGAACCTATGCTCTAATGTATCCAAAGTCTTGAGCCTATTATGTGAGAACAACTTGTTCTGCAAGCTGGAGAAGTGTGAATTTCATAAGCTCCAAGTAACGTTTCTGGGGTATATAATTTCCGCTTCCGGGTTCGCCATGGACCCTCAAAAGATGTCTGTGGTACTGGAATGGCCTCGTCCTATGGGACTCAAAGCGATCCAAAGATTTTTGGGGTTTGCGAATTACTACAGAAAATTCATAAAAAAACTTCTTCTAAGGGGCCAAAACCTCTGAATGGTCCCAAAAAGCTATCATGGCTTTTGAAAATTTAAAGGCAGCCTTTGCTGCAGCTCCGATATTGGTGCATCACAATCCCTCCCTGCCCTTTACCCAGGAGGTGGACACATCCGAGATTGGAGTGGGAGCCCTGTTGTCACAGCATTCAGCTCCTGGGGAGGCCTTGCGCCCTTGTCGATATTTCTCTAGAAAACTGTCCAAAGCAGAGATGGTATATCAAATAGGGGACATAGAGTTACTGGCAATTATCCTGGCTCTTAAAGAATTGAGGCACCACTTGGAGGGCATTAAATCTCATATCCTAATTTTGTCCGACCACAAGAACCTCATTTACCTTTCTGAGGTTAAGCGCTTGTCTTCCAAGCAAGCCAGATGTTTAATAAATTGCATTTTACTATACCGTACTGACTCTGGAACATCTCTGGGGAACCATGACACTGAGTCAGGACTCAGTCTGCCCTTTAAACCCCTCCTCAGGAAGTAGGTAGGAGGAGCAGCTCAGAGGGAGGACGTAGGTAGGAGGAGACTACAGGAAGGAAACACATAAAAGCTGTAACAGTAACAGAGAAACTCTTAAAGTCTATTCTGTCTGAAGAGGAGAGAAATCCAAATATACCAAAATGGATCCACCTCACGGGGCGCCTAAATTGTATACCACAAGATGCAGTATCACTAAAGGGGTAACACTTTCAATAGAATGAGCTTAACATACAATTAATTCACAATTACACCACAAATGGGATGAGATTAAATGAATACACTTATAAGTTAGTACAAAAATCCTCTTCTTCTATGTAAATCTCTTTGCCACCAATACTTAATCTTGTTGCGGGCTCAAAAGTGTGCTTCTTTGTCACACAAAGTTGAAAGATTCTGCAGAAGCAGGGAGCAAGAACAAGAGAAAGAATCTAAAAATGGTGTTTATTCAATACTCCCCCCTTCAACCTGAGGAAATGCACTTACAAAATATAAAATATAACAAGAACATAGCAATTGAACCAACAGTGATGGCAACATTGAGAGGAATCTTTCTCCAATATACCGGTACACTAATACAGCATCGGCTTTCAACCGCTTAACCCCTTTTGTCCTGGTCTCCACTCAAAAGTACCTTCACCTCCGATGTATTCTCCGGTCTTTCGGCTACTATTTTTCTCCCCCTCCAGGCAATATGGGTCAATAGCATGTCCTTGCTATATAACCGGCAATACTCTTTTTTTTTTTATATAAAGTCCTCTTTTCCACACTCGCAAATCTTCTTAAAAATTCACCTACAGGTAAACTATTAATTGTGGAATGAGAATGAGCACTATCGCTATGTAATAAACTATTTGTCGCAGTTGGTTTGCGATAAGTATAAGTCATAAACTATCACTGTGCCCGTGATTGCCTCCAGTGTTTAGTTGATGTAACAGCGACCTTGTTACTTCCTGGGTGTCGCTCTATGCAGGTTGCTGTTCTTATAGGTCACTGGTTAGTGATGTCATCTCTGTTCCCACCTACTAGGCCTTAAATGCCTCAGCATTTCCATTTACCAGTGCCCTTTCGTAGTGTACCTGAGCCTAGTCCTGTGTTGGTCCATTGCTGTTCCTGTTGTATTACTCCTGCAATGTCTGACTAACCGATTCGGCTCTGACTCCTTGCTTCGTCTGACTACCTGATGTGGCTTTGACTCCTGGCTTCGTCTGACTACTGTCCCTCTGTTGCGATCCGGCTTGTTACTACCAGCCTCAGCTGCCCTGCCCTGGCTATTGAGATCCTGTTGCCTGGGCCCACCATTTCACAGCGCTTGATACCCCTGTAGCAGTGCTTGTAGGTCAGTCTGTGTCAGTGACCTCCTGTAGGCTAGTCCGGTTTGGTTGATGCCTCACCTAGCATTCTAGGTGCCATTTTACCTTGCCTCTGGTACACCCTAGCGGTAGGGTATAGTTGCGCTATTCTTAACCTGCCTGGTGAAAGACAGAGGAAGTGCCGTGCACTGTCCTCCTATCTAGTCTTGTGAAGGTTACTAAGGGCCGTACGAGTACTAGCTACACCTACCAAGTAGGGCTGAGGAAGCGTCTTGCACTGTCCTCATACCTCGTGGAGGTGGAGTTAGAGTCATTACTCTGTTGCTCCAGTGTTGTGGAGTTCCTCGCTCCTGTTGCCTGGGTTTACCCTAGCGTTAGGGTACAGATGTGGGTCATATCACACTTGCCTAGTGAAGGGTGAAGAAAGTGTGTGCACTGTTCTTCCCTGGTCTCGTGAAAGTGTATTTTCATTGCTGCTACTACTGTGATTAAATAAAGTTTATTTAATTTTATCGGTACTCGTCAAGTGGCTACCTCCTCAGTGGTTATCCCAGCCCTGATCGATTCTGGTGCTGCTGGCTATTTTATTGATGGTGAGTTCACTAAGGCACATAATATTCCAGTGATGCTCCATGAGTCTCCATTGGCTGTAGATGCTATTGATGGTCGTCCACTAGAACCATCCCATGTCACACATGGGACTTGTCCACTATCCCTAATGGTAGGAGCTCTCCATATCTAGACTCTACAATTTCAGGTTATTCAGTCTCCACACCAGGCTGTCATTTTGGCTCTAGAAGTATAATCCCAGAGTGGACTGGGAGATTTGTGACTTATTATCGTGGTCTGACTATTGTAAAGGGGCCTGTCTACAGCAACCTATTAAGATACTGTGTACCCCCCCTTTACCCTCAGAGTACCAGTCTTTCAGTGAGCTGTTCAGTAAGGGGGAGGCAAGCACTCTGCCGGAACATAGACTGTATGATTGTGCTATTAATTTAATGTCAAGCTCGATACCTCCCAAAGGCCGCACCTACCCCCTGTCGGTAGAGGAAAAACGGGCCATGGAGGAATACATTACTGATGCATTTCCAGAGGCATGATTAGGAAATCTTCCTCACCCGTGGGGGCTGGATTTTTTTTTTTCAAGAAAAAGAATGGGGAGCTTAGACCCTGCATCGACTATAGAGGTCTAAATAAACTGATGGTGAAAAACGCGTACCCCATTCCGTTAATTACAGAATTGTTTGACCGCCTGAAGGGTTCCTCTGTGTTTACGAAACTTGATTTGAGGGCGGCATATAATTTTATTAGAATCAAGGAGGGCGATGAGTGGAAGACTGCTTTTAACACTAGTGACCATTATGAGTATTTGGTCATGCCATTTGGACTATGCAATGCCCCAGCGGTCTTTCAGGAGTTCATAAACAATGTTTTGAGAAGTCTACTACAGTCCTGTGTAGTGGTTTACCTGGACGATATCTTGATACACTCTCCTGATATTGAGACTCATAGGAGAGATGTTGCTACAGTATTGCAAAAACTGATGGAAAACAAACTGCATTGCAAACTTGAGAAATGCGAATTTCATAAAGACCATCGAATTTCATAAAGACCAAGTGCCCTTCCTGGGTTATGTTATCTCCACAAAAGGTATTGCTATGGATACAGAAAAACTCTTGGCAGTACTGCAATGGCCATGTACGGTGGGTCTGAAGGCCATACAACGATACCTAGGATTTGCGAATTATTTTAGAAAATTCATTAGAAATTTCTCTACTTTGAGCAAACCCTTGGCTGATTTAACTCATAAGGGCGCTAACCCATCGGTTTGGTCCCCTGAGGCCAACAATGCTTTTGAAGCCTTGAAATAGGCCTTTTTGGTGGCTCCAATATTGGTACATCCTAACACCGCATTGCTGTTTACCCTGGAGGTGGATGCATCTGAGACAGGTGAAGGGGCAGTACTGTCTCAAAGATCCAAGCCTGGAAAGACTCTGATGCCCTTTCTTGAAAAAAATTACTAAGGCTCATAGCCTATATGATATAGGGGACCGTGAACTGCTAGCCATTATCCTCACTCTTCGTGAATGGCGTCACCTCCTGGAGGGGACTAAGGCTCCTATTCTGATCTTAACGAATCATAAAAACATGACATACTTGTTGGAGGCCAAGAGACTGTCACCAAGGCAAGCAAGATGGGCATTGTTTCTGGCTAGATTCAATTTTGTGGTTTCATAGATCCCTGGTTCTAAGAATATTCGTGCAGACGCCCTGTCTAAACAGTTTGGCCCAGATCGTGAGACAGAAAGTGAACCCGTTCCAATAATTTCCCCAGAACGCATTTTGTCCACAATACGCACTAGCATTACTTCTCCCTTGGACGAGGAGATTCTGGCTTCACAAGGTAATTTTATTTTCTGTTAATTGGCTTTATTGTTTTTATTTTAAGTGTATTTTATACATTATTAAATTAAATTTTATTGAGACTTTTTTGATATTCCCTGTGGAAATCCTCTGTGTGAAATCCTGAGCTGGGACAGGTTAAATTTCCCTGCATGCGTTTATGCTGGTTTTGACATAAGCCATATACCAGCCACTTCAAAGTGTGAGTACCATTCTTTTAATCATTAATATCGTTATCACAAGATAATGCTCCAGTTGAGAAACACATTGGCAAATGTTTTGTAGCTGACAATCTCCGCACTAAACTGTTTGAAACCTATCATTCGTCCAAGGCAGCTGGGCACACTGGTCAGGACAAATTCACTCTCCCACCTACCTAAATAAATTTTTGCATTGGGTGGTCGCACCAAATATTGATTTTTTTTAAAATTTTTCTTCTGTTCATTCACTATACATTTTGGTAAGTTATAAATATTAACACGTCTATTTATGAAAGCGTTCTTACTTTACAGAATTTTTTTCACACCTGCCTAAGACTTTTGCACAATACTGTATAAAATAAAAAGAGAAAGAGTGTGGGAAGGAGAGCGCTCCAAATCTCAAAAATCCCTAAAATATATTTATTAATAATATCATAAAACAGCATATAAATCTACCTGTATAGACATAAATAAACTAAAATTGTAGTCCCATAGGTAATAGCTACAGATCTAATGAGGAAAAATAAAATGGAAGGATACTGATAATAAAAATGGTACTAAAAAGTATAAATGGCAGTTATATCACTGAAAACATATATAAATCAAGGTTCTCACGTAAATTATGTTCCTCTGCACAAGCGTTATAGATCCTCTCATAGTTAGTATGGAGATCTGGAGTGATCACACTGCTCAGGTAGTGTGGAATAGTCAGTGAGTTGTTAGTAGTGGAGGTTATAGTTAGTATGGAGATCTGGAGTGATCACACTGCTCAGGTAGTGTGGAATAGTCAGTGAGCTGTTAGTAGTGGAGGTTATAGTTAGTATGGAGATCTGGAGTCATCATACTGCTCAGGTAGTGTGGAATAGTCAGTGAGTTGTTAGTAGTGGATGTTATAGTTAGTATGGAGATCTGGAGTCATCATACTGCTCAGGTAGTGTGGAATAGTCAGTGAGTTGTTAGTAGTGGAGGTTATAGTTAGTATGGAGATCTGGAGTGATCATACTGCTCAGGTAGTGTGGAATAGTCAGTGAGTTGTTAGTAGTGGAGTGGAGGTTATAGTTAGTATGGAGATCTGGAGTGATCATACAGATCAGGTAGTGTGGAATAGTCAGTGAGTTGTTGGCAGTAGAGGTTATAGTTAGTATGGAGATCTGGAGTGATCATACTGCTCAGTTAGTGTGGAATAGTCAGTGAGTTATTAGCAGTGGACCGGAGGTTATAGTTAGTATGGAGATTTGGAGTGATCATACTGCTCAGGTAGTGTGGAATAATCAGTGAGTTGTTAGTATTGGAGCGGAGGTTATAGTTAGTATGGAGATCTGGAGTGATCATACTGCTCAGGTATTGTGGAATAGTCAGTGAGTTGTTAGAAGTGGAGGTTATAGTTAGTATGGAAATCTGGAGTGATCATACTGCTCAGGTAGTGTGGAATAGTCAGTGAGTTGTTAGCAGTGGAGGTTATAGTTAGTATGGAGATCTGGAGTGATCATACTGCTCAGGTAGTATGGAATAGTCAGTGAGTTGTTAGTAGCGGAGGTTATAGTTATTATGGAGATCTGGAGTGATCATACTGCTCAGGTAGTGTGGAATAGTCAGTGAATTGTTAGCAGCGGAGGTTATAGTTAGTATGGAGATCTGGAGTGATCAGACTGCTCAGGTAGTGTGGAATAGTCAGTGAGTTGTTAACAGTCGAGTGGAGGTTATAGTTAGTATGGCGAGCTGGAGTGATCATACTGCTCAGGTAGTGTGGAATAGTCAGTGAGTTGTTAGCAGTGGAGGTTATAGTTAGTATGGAGATCTGGAGTGATCATACTGCTCAGGTAGTATGGAATAGTCAGTGAGTTGTTAGTAGCGGAGGTTATAGTTAGTATGGAGATCTGGAGTGATCATACTGCTCAGGTAGTGTGGAATAGTCAGTGAATTGTTAGCAGCGGAGGTTATAGTTAGTATGGAGATCTGGAGTGATCAGACTGCTCAGGTAGTGTGGAATAGTCAGTGAGTTGTTAACAGTCGAGTGGAGGTTATAGTTAGTATGGCGAGCTGGAGTGATCATACTGCTCAGGTAGTGTGGAATAGTCAGTGAGTTGTTAGAAGTGGAGGTTATATTTAGTATGGAGTTCTGGAGTGATCGTACTGCTTAGGTAATGTGGAATAGTCAGTGAGTTGTTAGCAGTGGAGTGGAGGTTATAGTTAGTATGGAGATCTGGAGTGATCATACTGCTCAGGTAGTGTGGAATAGTCAGTGAGTTGTTAGTAGTGGAGGTTATAGTTAGTATGGAGATCTGGAGTGATCATACTGCTCAGGTAGTGTGGAATAGTCAGTGAGTTGTTAGCAGTGGAGGTTATAGTTAGTATGGAGATCTGGAGTGATCATACTGCTCAGGTAGTGTGGAATAGTCAGTGAGTTGTTAGCAGTGGAGGGTATAGTTAGTATGGAGATCTGGAGTGATCATACTGCTCAGGTAGTATGGAATAGTCATTGAGTTGTTAGCAGTGAAGTGGAGGTTATAGTTTGTATAGAGATCTGGAGTGATCTTACTGCTCAGGTAGTGTGGAATAGTCAGTGAGTTGTTAGTAGTGGAGTGGAGGTTATATTTAGTATGGAGATCTGGAGTGATCATACTGCTCAGGTAGTGTGGAATAGCCAGTGAGTTGTTAGCAGTGGAGGTTATAGTTAGTATGGCGATCTGGAGTGATCGTACTGCTCAGGTAGTGTGGAATAGTCAGTGAGTTGTTAGCAGTCGAGTGGAGGTTATAGTTAGTATGGCGATATGGAGTGATCATACTGCTCAGGTAGTGTGGAATAGTCAGTGAGTTGTTAGCAGTGAAGTGGAGGTTATAGTTAGTATAGAGATCTGGAGTCATCATACTGCTCAGGTAGTGTGGAATAGTCAGTGAGTTGTTAGCAGTGGAGGTTATAGTTAGTATGGAGAGCTGGAGTGATCATACTGCTCAGGTAGTGTGGAATAGTCAGTGAGTTGTTAGTAGTGGAGGTTATAGTTAGTATGGAGATGTGGAGTGATCATACTGCTCAGGTAGTGTGGAATAGTCAGTGAGTTGTTAGCAGTGGAGGTTATAGTTAGTATGGAGATCTGGAGTGATCATACTGCTCAGGTAGTGTGGAATAGTCAGTGAGCTGTTAGCAGTGGAGGTTATAGTTAGTATGGAGATCTGGAGTGATCATACTGCTCAGGTAGTGTGGAATAGTCAGTGAGTTGTTAGCAGTGGAGGTTATAGTTAGTATGGAGAGCTGGAGTGATCATACTGCTCAGGTAGTGTGGAATAGTCAGTGAGTTGTTAGTAGTGGAGGTTATAGTTAGTATGGAGAGCTGGAGTGATCTTACTGCTCAGGTAGTGTGGAATAGTCAGTGAGTTGTTATCAGTGGAGCGGAGGTTATAGTTAGTATGGAGAGCTGGAGTGATCATACTGCTCAGGTAGTGTGGAATAGTCAGTGAGTTGTTAGCAGTAGAGTGGAGGTTATAGTTAGTATGGAGATGTGGAGTGATCATACTGCTCAGGTAGTGTGGAATAGTCAGTGAGATGTTAGCAGTGGAGGTTATAGTTAGTGATGAGCGAGCATGCTCGGCCGAAGCTCGGTTCGGCTCGAGCATCGCTCTGCTCGGCACATGGCGGTACTCGTACGAGTACCGCATGTGCTCGCCCGCCATGTTTGGGTCTCCTTCCCGCACGTTTCGCGGCTGCTACGCAGCCAATAAACGTGCAGGGAGGCTCTGACATCAGTGTAATGCCAGCAGCCATGTTGGCTGCTGGCATTACACTGATTGGCTGGCCAGAACCCGTGATCGGGTGCTGTATAGCACCTGACCAGCGAGTTCGGCTCAGTCTTAGCCAGGGAGAGATGAGGATAGGAAGGGAAAGTCAGTGTAGGCAGAAAAAAAGTGCGTTTGAACAACAAAAAGACCCAAAAGTCCTTTTTAGGACTATTGTGTGTGGGGGCAGCAGATATATTTTGTTTTGGGGGGCAGAGTTTAAAAAAAAAACTTCACATATTCCGTTCACTGTGCCTAGCCGCAGATTAGCAGCACATTCTGTTTAGTGTGCAAAGTTTCAGATTAGCAGCACATTCTGTTTAGTGTGCAAAGTTGGAGATTAGCAGCACATTCTTTTTAGTGTGCAAAGTTGCAGATTAGCAGCACATTCTGTTCAGTGTGCAAAGTTGCAGATTAGCAGCACATTCTTTTTAGTGTGCAAAGTTGCAGATTAGCTGCACATTCTGTTTAGTGTGCAAAGTTGCAGATTAGCAGCACATTCTGTTCAGTGTGCAAAGTTGCAGATTAGCAGCACATTCTTTTTAGTGTGCAAAGTTGCAGATTAGCAGCACATTCTGTTTAGTGTGCAAAGTGTAAAAAATAAAAGTCACTTATTCCGTTCATTGTGCCTAGCCGCAGATAAGCAGCACATTCTGTTTAGTGTGCAAAGTTGCAGATTAGCAGCACATTCTGTTCAGTGTGCAAAGTTGCAGATTAGCAGCACATTCTTTTTAGTGTGCAAAGTTGCAGATTAGCAGCACATTCTGTTTAGTGTGCAAAGTGTAAAAAATAAAAGTCACATATTCCGTTCACTGTGCCTAGCCGCAGATAAGCAGCACATTCTGTTTAGTGTGCAAAGTTGCAGATTAGCAGCACATTCTGTTTAGTGTGCAAAGTGTAAAAAATAAAAGTCACTTATTCCGTTCACTGTGCCTAGTCGCAGATAAGCAGCACATTCTGTTTAGTGTGCAAAGTTGCAGATTAGCAGCACATTCTGTTTAGTGTGCAAAGTGTAAAAAATAAAAGTCACATATTCCGTTCACTGTGCCTAGCCGCAGATAAGCAGCACATTCTGTTTAGTGTGCAAAGTTGCAGATTTGCAGCACATTCTGTTTAGTGTGCAAAGTGTAAAAAATAAAAGTCACATATTCCGTTCACTGTGCCTAGCCGCAGATAAGCAGCACATTCTGTTTAGTGTGCAAAGTTGCAGATTAGCAGAACATTCTGTTTAGTGTGCAAAGTGTAAAAAATAAAAGTCACATATTCCATTCACTGTGCCTAGCCGCAGATAAGCAGCACATTCTGTTTAGTGTGCAAAGTTGCAGATTAGCAGAACATTCTGTTTAGTGTGCAAAGTGTAAAAAATAAAAGTCACATATTCCATTCACTGTGCCTAGCCGCAGATAAGCAGCACATTCTGTTTAGTGTGCAAAGTTGCAGATTAGCAGCACATTCTGTTTAGTGTGCAAAGTGTAAAAAATAAAAGTCACATATTCCGTTCACTGTGCCTAGCCGCAGATAAGCAGCACATTCTGTTTAGTGTGCAAAGTTGCAGATTAGCAGAACATTCTGTTTAGTGTGCAAAGTGTAAAAAATAAAAGTCACATATTCCATTCACTGTGCCTAGCCGCAGATAAGCAGCACATTCTGTTTAGTGTGCAAAGTTGCAGATTAGCAGAACATTCTGTTTAGTGTGCAAAGTGTAAAAAATAAAAGTCACATATTCCATTCACTGTGCCTAGCCGCAGATAAGCAGCACATTCTGTTTAGTGTGCAAAGTTGCAGATTAGCAGAACATTCTGTTTAGTGTGCAAAGTGTAAAAAATAAAAGTCACATATTCCATTCACTGTGCCTAGTCGCAGATAAGCAGCACATTCTGTTTAGTGTGCAAAGTTGCAGATTAGCAGAACATTCTGTTTAGTGTGCAAAGTGTAAAAAATAAAAGTCACATATTCCATTCAGTGTGCCTAGCCACAGATAAGCAGCACATTCTGTTTAGTGTGCAAAGTTGCAGATTAGCAGAACATTCTGTTTAGTGTGCAAAGTGTAAAAAATAAAAGTCACATATTCCATTCACTGTGCCTAGTCGCAGATAAGCAGCACATTCTGCTTAGTGTGCAAAGTTGCAGATTAGCAGAACATTCTGTTCAGTGTGCAAAGTGTAAAAAATAAAAGTCACATATTCCATTCACTGTGCCTAGCCGCAGATAAGCAGCACATTCTGTTTAGTGTGCAAAGTTGCAGATTAGCAGAACATTCTGTTTAGTGTGCAAAGTGTAAAAAATAAAAGTCACATATTCCATTCACTGTGCCTAGCCGCAGATAAGCAGCACATTCTGTTTAGTGTGCAAAGTTGCAGATTAGCAGAACATTCTGTTTAGTGTGCAAAGTGTAAAAAATAAAAGTCACATATTCCATTCACTGTGCCTAGCCGCAGATAAGCAGCACATTCTGTTTAGTGTGCAAAGTTGCAGATTAGCAGAACATTCTGTTTAGTGTGCAAAGTGTAAAAAATAAAAGTCACATATTCCATTCACTGTGCCTAGCCGCAGATAAGCAGCACATTCTGTTTAGTGTGCAAAGTTGCAGATTAGCAGAACATTCTGTTTAGTGTGCAAAGTGTAAAAAATAAAAGTCACTTATTCCGTTCACTGTGCCTAGCCGCAGATAAGCAGCACATTCTGTTTAGTGTGCAAAGTTGCAGATTATCAGCACATTCTGTTTAGTGTGCAAAGTGTAAAAAATAAAAGTCACTTATTCCGTTCACTGTGCCTAGCCGCAGATAAGCAGCACATTCTGTTTAGTGTGCAAAGTTGCAGATTTGCAGCACATATTCCGTGTAATATGAAGAAGGCGGGTAAAAAGGGACGGGGAAGTGGACGTGATCCTGATAGTTCAGGGCGCGGGTCAGGACGCGTAGAAACTGTGCCTGGTGCCAGAGCACAAGAAAGAAAGACATCCACCATACCTAGCTTCATGTCTCAGTTTACAGGGCATCGCAGGACATCACTCTCGAGGTCAGACCACTGCGAACAGGTGGTCGGTTGGATTTCAGCTGATACTGCTTCCAGTTGGTTAAGCACCACCCTGTCTTCCACCAAGTCCACTCTCAGTAGCCAAGAGTCTGGTCAACATAATCCTCACCCTGATCATCCTTCCTCCCACCACAGAGGGTCTGGTCAAAGAAGTGATCCCACACTGGGATATAGTGAGGAGCTCGTCTCATCACCAATCCTTAATTTGAACCTCTCTCCAAGCACGCTTGCAGAGGAACATGAAATCTTGTGCCCTGATTCACAACCTCTAGAGGGTACCCAATCACAAGAAGATGACAGAGGTGAACGGCATTTAAGGTCAAAGGAAGTGGATGATGGTGATGATGAGACACAGTTGCCATCAAATCAACCACTATTACTGTCTCAAGACCTTGATGAGGAGGATGATATACAGTTGTCAATGACTGAGTATGTGGTGGGATCAAGAAATGAGGAGGATGATCAGAGTGAGGAAGTGGAGGAGGACTTGGTGGACGATGAGGTGACTGACCCCACCTGGGAAGGTGGAGAGCCGAGCGATGACAGCAGTCCTGAGGGTGAGCCATCTGCAGCACCGCAACAGGCTGGAAGAGGCAGTGGTGTGGCTACAGAAAGAAGGCGGACCGCACCAAACCGGCCCGCAAATGTTCCACGGATCACCCCCTTGCGTAAATCTCCCTTGCCAAGGGCTAGGTGTTCCGCGGTATGGCGTTTTTTTTTAGGAAAGTGCGGACGACAAAAAAATTGTAGTTTGCAACCAGTGCCACACCAGAATGAGCCGAGGCATGAACACTAGAAACCTCACCACCACCAGCATGATCCGACACATGGCATCCAAGCATCGTAATAAGTGGGAGGAACGCCCGGATCGCCAATCTGTGTCTGCAGGCCACACCACTGCCTCCTCTTCCCCTGTTTTCGGTGCCGGCCAATCGCCTGTCGAAGGCGCAGGCCCGCATACCTCCCGCCCTGCACCTGTACCATCTGAAGCACCATCAGCGACCACATCCACTTCCCTGTCCCAGCGCAGCGTCCAAATGTCGTTACCCCAGGCATTTGAGCGCAAGCGAAAATACCCAGCCACCCACCCACAGGCCATAGCACTAACCTCACACCTTTCCAAATTACTGGCCATCGAAATGCTGCCATTTAGGCTTGTGGAGACTGAGTCCTTCCGCAGCCTGATGGCAGCAGCTGTCCCTCGGTACGCAGTCCCCAGCCGCCACTACTTTTCCGGGTGTGCCGTCCCCGCCTTACACCACCATGTGTCCCGTAACATCACCCGTGCCCTGACCAACGCAGTTACTGGGAAGGTCCACTTAACGACTGACACATGGACAAGTGCTTGTGGCCAGGGACGCTACATTTCCCTGACGGCACACTGGGTGAATGTCGTGGAGGCTGGGAGCGACTCGGACCCTGGGATGGCACAGGTGCTACCCACGCCGAGGATTGCGGGCCCTACCTCCATCAGGGTTTCCGCCAGCACCTACGTTATTGGCTCCTCCTCCTCCGTTTCCACCTCCGAATTCTCTGCGCGCAGCGCCACTCACCCATCAGCCGGTAGCTGGAAGCAGTGTAGCACTGCAGTGGGGAAGCGTCAACAGGCCGTGCTGAAGCTGATCTGCCTTGGGGACAAACAGCACACGGCCTCAGAGCTGTTGCAGGGGATTAGTCACCAGACCGAGCAGTGGCTCTCGCCACTCAACCTGCAACCAGGCATGGTTGTGTGTGATAATGGGCGTAACTTGGTGGCGGCTTTGGAGCTCGGCATGCCTAGCGCATGTATTTAATTTAGTGGTTCAGCGATTTCTAAAAACCTACCCCAATTTGCATGATCTCTTGACCAAGGTGCGCCGCGTGTGTGCACATTTCCGTAAGTCATCAACAGCTTCAGCCGGCCTGTTGAAGCTGCAGCAGCGCTTACAATTGCCAGCTCACCGGCTGCTGTGTGACGTGAGCACGCGCTGGAACTCCACCTTCCACATGTTGGCCCGGCTTTGTGAGCAGCAGAGGGCAGTAGTGGAGTACCAGCTGTTACACGGTCGTCGCCTCTCCGTTCAACTTCCTCTAATCAGAAGTGAGGAGTGGGAATGGATGTCAGACCTCTGTGAGGTTTTACGCAATTTTGAGGAATCGACACAGATGGTGAGCGGCGATAACGCTATTATCAGTGTAACCATCCCACTTCTGTGTCTACTGAAACGCTCGCTGCTCACAATTAAAACCGACGCTTTGCATGTGGAAGAGGTGGAAATGTGGGAGGAAGAGCTTACACAAGGTGATAGCCAGAGCACCCTCACTTCGTCTTCTCAGCGACAATTGGAGGAGGCGGAGGAGGAGGAGGAGGAGGAGGAAGACACGGTTGCCTCCGCTACAGAGGGTAGCCATGGAACTTTAGTTCCATCTCTTCAGCGTGGGTGGGCAGAAGAGGAGGAAGAGGATGAGGAGATTGAGAGTCATCCTCCTGGTGAGGACAGCGAAATCTTGCCTGTTGGTACTCTGGCACACATGGCTGACTTTATGTTAGGCTGCCTTTCCCGTGACCCACGCGTTATACGCATTTTAGACAACACGGATTACTGGGTGTTCACCCTTCTGGACCCCCGCTACAAAGAGAATTTCTCATCTCTCATTCCTCCGGTGGAGAGGACAAGCAAAATGGTGCAATACCAGAAGGTTCTTGTCGAAAAATTGCTCCAAAATTTTCCATCTGACAACGCTGGCGGCAGAGTACGTGCTACCTTGGCCAACCGAGAAGGGGAGAAAAGGGGAGCACACAGCAGTTCCGACAAAGGCAGGGCAACACTCTCCAAGGCGTGGGACACCTTCATGACACCCCGCCAGCACCCTCACCCTGATGCGCAGCCTAGTGTCACAAGGAGGGAAAAGTTTTGGAAGATGGTGAAGGAGTACGTAGCAGACCGTGTCAGCGTCCTCAATGATCCCTCTGTGCCTTACAACTACTGGGTGTCCAAGCTGGACACGTGGTATGAACTGGCACTCTACGCCTTGGAGGTGCTGGCCTGCCCTGCCGCCAGCGTTCTGTCTGAGCGGGTATTTAGTGCTGCTGGTGGCATCATAACAGATAAGCGTATCCGCCTTTCCACCGAAAATGCTGATAGGTTGACACTTATAAAAATGAACAAGGCCTGGATTTCCCCTGACTTCTCCACTCCACTGGAGGAAAGCCCCGGGGGAACATAAAGTCACTTTAGATATGTTATTTACAATGATGGGAATACTCTGTATTCCCATTTACCCCTTCCACCCAAAAAATGGGTATATGGTTGACTCTCTTCCATATACCCTGGGATATAATTTTTATATAGGGCCAGCTCACCAGCGGGCCCTGTGATATAATTTTTATATAGGGCCAGCTCACCAGCGGGCCCTGTTTGACAATTTTTGTATAGGTCAGCTCACCAGCGGGCCTTCTCATATAATGTTTTATTGGGTCAGCTCTCTAGCGGGCCCTCTCATATAATGTTTTATAGCGTCAGCTCACTAGCGGGCCTTCGCATATAATGTTTAGGATGGTCAGCTCCGCAGCAGACCCTCACCCATAATGTTTTAGATGGTCGGCTCAGCGCACGTTTCCCTCTTAATCATGGCCCCAGTTCAGAATAATCGAGGAAATTTTTTGCAGAATTTGCCTCTGCGCACGTTTCCCTCTTAATCATGGCCCCAGTTCCGAAAAATCTATGAAATTTTTTGCAGAATTTGCCTCTGCGCACGTTTCCCTCTTAATCATGGCCCCAGTTCCGAAAAATCGAGGAACTTTTTTGCAGAATTTGCCTCTGCGCACGTTTCCCTCTTAATCATGGCCCCAGTTCCGAAAAATCGATGACATTTTTTGCAGAATTTGCAGATGATATACAAGTAAATATACAGCAAATACTGTTTGGTAACAATTTTTCGCCTAAAGTCGTTTTTATCTTCCTTTTTGTGTGTTTTACGGTCAGTCTGTAAAAATGGCGTACTACGGGCGAAAGATCGTTCCCAGCAGCGATGTTGGAGTCCAAGATGCATCCAGACATCCTCCCTATGCTGTCCCTGAACCATTTCTGTGGTGTTTCCATCATTTTCTGCCCTTTTCCTATGGACCAGGCACCCTCCCCTCATCAGAGCAGGGGGTGCCTGGTGTAATGCTCGAGTCCTCCCATTGACTTCAATGGGGCTCGGGTGCTCGGCCGAGCACTCGAGCCTCCGGGGGAGCTCGGTCAGAGCACCCGAACACCCGAGCATTGGGGTGCTCGATCATCACTAGTTATAGTTAATATGGAGATCTGGAGTGATCATACTGCTCAGGTAGTGTGGAATAGTCAGTGAGCTGTTAGCAGTGGATGTTATAGTTAGTATGGAGATGTGGAGTGATCATACTGCTCAGGTAGTGTGGAATAGTCAGTGAGATGTTACAGTGGAGGTTATAGTTGGTATGGAGATCTGGAGTGATCATACTGCTCAGGTAGTGTGGAATAGTCAGTGAGCTGTTAGCAGTGGAGGTTATAGTTAGTATGGAGATCTGGAGTGATCATACTGCTCAGGTAGTGTGGAATAGTCAGTGAGTTGTTAGTAGTGGAGGTTATAGTTAGTATGGAGATCTGTAGTGAACATACTGCTCAGGTAGTGTGGAATAGTCAGTGAGTTGTTAGTAGTGGAGGTCATAGTTAGTATGAAGATCTGGAGTGATCATACTGCTCAGGTAGTGTGGAATAGTCAGTGAGTTGTTAGTAGTGGAGGTTATAGTTAGTATAGAGATCTGTAGTGATCATACAGCTCAGGTAGTGTGGAATAGTCAGTGAGTTGTTAGTAGTGGAGGTTATAGTTAGTATGGAGATCTGGAGTGATCATACTGCTCAGGTAGTGTGGAATAGTCAGTGAGTTGTTAGTAGCGGAGGTTATAGTTAGTATGGAGATCTGGAGTGATCATACTGCTCAGGTAGTGTGGAATAGTCAGTGAGTTGTTAGTAGTGGAGGTTATAGTTAGTATGGAGATCTGGAGTGATCGTACTGCTCAGGTAGTGTGGAATAGTCAGTGAGTTGTTGTCAGTGGAGCGGAGGTTATATGTAATTTGAAGAGCTGGAGTGATCATACTGCTCTGGTAGCTTTCTAGAGAAGTGGTTATAAACAAGGCAAGAAAGGTGAAGGGTACGTCTACCCTACATGTTTATTCTGTGTGTGTGTCAGTGTGTGTACTGTGGGAATGTGTACATGTATATTCTGTAAGTGTCAGAGTGTATACTGTGAGTGTGTATGTATATTTGTATTCTGTGTGTGGCAGTGTGTACACTGTGGGAGTGTGTACATGTGCATTCTGTATGTGTCAGAGTATATATTGTGGTTTTGTGTACATGTGTATTTTGTGTGTGTCAGTGTGTATACTGTGGGATTGTGTACATGTGTATTCTGTGTGTGTCAGTGTGTATACTGTGAGTGTGTATGTATATTTGTATTAGGTGTGTCGGTGTGTATACTGTGGGTGGGTGTGTATACATGTGTATTCTGTGTGTGTCAGTGTGTATACTGTGAGTGTGTATGTATATTTGTATTAGGTGTGTCGGTGTGTATACTGTGGGTGGGTGTGTATACATGTGTATTCTGTGTGAGTCAGTGTGTATACTGTGGGAGTGTGTAAATGTGTATTCTGTATGTGTCAGAGTATATATTGTGGTTTTGTGTACATGGGTATTTTGTGTGTGTCAGTGTGTATCCTGTGGGATTGTGTACATGTGTATTCTGTGTGTGTCAGTCTGTATACTGTGAGTGTGTATGTATATTTGTATTATGTGTGTCGGTGTGTATACTGTGGGTGGGTGTGTATACATGTGTATTCTGTGTGAGTCAGTGTGTATATTGTGGGTGTGTGTACATGTGTATTGACATGTGTATTTATGTGTGTGTGTACTGTGTGTCCATCTCACCATCCTCAGAGTAGTGGATCCTCCAGCCCCTGTTCTCTCCCCCACTGTCCGTCTGGAATATAATCTCTACCTCGTTGCTGCCTGTGTCAATGCGCGGAGGATCTGGGGGATCGCTCCCACAGTAAGGGCCAAACGTTCTCCCCCCGGCTCTTATCTGTGAGAGGAGAAGAGAGAAGTGTGGGAGTGGAGAGTGAGTGACTGGATGAACAGCAGGGCAGGTTCAAGATACAGATGGGTATGGGGCAAAGTGTAATGTAGTAGTTCCCCTTAACCCTTCACATGGTAGAGAGATCTCCTTCATTCATACACGTGGATACAACGTGGCACCTTCATACATGCATGTGGACAGACAGTGACACCTTCAAATATGTGTATTACAGTGGTATCTTCATACATACACATAGACAGACAGACGCGCCTTCATATGTACATATGTATGTGTACATGTGAACAGATCATGACACCTTCATACATGTGGGTTACAGTGCCACCTTTAAATATGCATCTGGGCAGACTGAGGAATCATCATACATGTGGATCTTCATACATACACATGGACGACATGGATGACATGCTTATCACACGCACTACAGAACAAGAACATCGTAACTATGTTAAACTGGTCCTGCAAAGGATGCAAGAATTTAGCCTAAAAACAAACCTGGACAAATACAAATGTTTTAAGTCACCCTTAACCTTCTGTGGTCATATCATTGACTAAGTAGGTTTACACACAGCTGACGACAAGGTCAAAGCTTTAGTATGAGCCCCCGTACCAAAGCATGTCACTCAACTGTGGTCATACTTGGGGTTGTTGAATTATTACCATTGTTTCTTACCCAAGATGACACAGGTCTTACACCCTCTCCATTGATTATTATAAACTAAGACACCCCTGGTGTCGGACGCCTGCTTATCAGAAAGCTTGCCAATCAAGGAAAGACCTCCTTCTGGTGTATAAGGTGTTAGTCCATTAGGACATACCCAACCCTGTAATGGTCGCTTGAGATGCCATTACATGTAGGCAAGGGACAGTGCCTCTCTATGTCATGCCAGATGGATAATAGCTGCTGGTAGCTTTTGCATACAAGTCACTAAGGCCGGCTGAAGGAAACTATTCTCACATAGATAAAGGAAGCACTCACAACACAGTCTGGGCATTACAAAAAGTCACACTGTATATATATGTTCATGATATTACTCTGATCATAGACCACACACCATTATCAGCCATTTTTAACAAAGAAAATGGGATCTCTGCCAGACTACAATGCTATGCCCTCTATCTGAAAGTGTTTCATTATAAAATTCAGTACTGACCACACAACAGATATGCCTGTGTGGATGCGTTATCATGCTTGCCACTTCTTGAAGATCAAAACATCGGGACAACATTGTGCACTTTATCAAACAAACCTTGATGACAGATACCTGTCTAGTATTCTACACTTCGACTTACTCTAACATCATAGCTAAAGCTACGACTCAAGACCCCTTGCTGTCTCAAGTCTGCAACTTCCATTCAAACCTAGTCTCCAAGGGATTTACCAGCCAAGTTACCCCTTACCCAAATAGAAAATTGGGAATGACCTCACAAGAAGGATGTATTGTATGGGGCACCCACCTGGTGATTCCTTCCATACAACGAACCAAGACCCTTAAAATCTTTCATGAAGGACACCAAGAGTTGTGCATATAAAACAAATAGCCGAGGGGTATAATAAAATAGCTGCAATCATGCTTGGGCTGTGCGCAAACCCAAAGGTCATTATAATCAGCCCCAATTCAACCATGGGACTGGCCCATGACTCCTTGAGAGAGATCCCACCTTGACTTTGAGGGACCCATTCACAAGGCTACCTATCTGTTACTGGTAGAACACACACTCCAAATGGCCAGAGGTATGGCCCATGTCTTCTAGTGCTACAGAAGCAACCATCCACATAACTGAACCACATTTTTGCAAAATTTGAATTGCCAAGTCAACTAGTTGCCAATGATGGTCCTCAGTTTAAGGTACAATGATTCCAGGACTTCCTACAGAATACAGAAGTGAAGTATATGCACACGGCCCCCCACCACACTGCAAGCCAAATGTTTTGTGCAAACTATGAAGAACACCCTCGCAGCAATTTCTGATAATCCATATAAACAAAGGGCTCTCAATGAGTTATTGAGGGCTTACTGTACCTCTCCTTACCACCAAGGGAGTTCCTCTTGCCTTATTAATGTTCGGCAGACCCCACCACATGAAACTGGACATGTTATGCCCAGCTTTTGTCACTGTACACAAGAACTAAAGCTGGAATACTTTAAGGGGCAGGAGAACTCACCATTGGAACCATAGTCTGGGCCCACTGCCATAATTCTCAAAAGAAACAGATGCCTCTTCACTGAAGTAACCACTAAGGATATGGGGTAATACACCACATGGTGATTTCCAAATGGCTGTTAACATCCATTGGAAGTGAATCAATTTCCTAACCTTGACGAGCTGAATGCTTTCCTGCTGGGAGCACCACGCTTTCACATTTTTTACTTAAAAGAAGGTGTTCCTTCGACTGGAGATGCATTCAGACAGCCAACACTCTGACATGCACAAGGGGCCTAGTAAGGCTTTACTGCATAGGACGATGGAGCCAGACTCGTATGAAAAGAAAGGCATGCTTTTACTCAACCATAAACACAAAAACAAATTTATAGCTTTTAAGCAAAATTACATGTGTGGTGGACTTTACATGTCCCTTCATCTCTCAGGCAAGAAAAAAAACTTAGCATTTAGTTGGGAAATGTTGGGAGGTTTGGATTGGATCTACCAACAGAGAGTATTACAATAACAATATATAAAAAAAAACAAAAATTGGTTCAGATCTTGACAAATAGAAAAATGAAAAAATTTTATATTTTAAATGTTCACGTCCTTAGATATTTTCTTCGCAGCTTAGGCTATGTAAGTTTGGACACCACACGAAATTTCACCTGCAGAAAGACAAAGAAAGAAGCTGGCGCAGAAGAGTTCTCTAAGTGTAGTATATTCTTGTTCACTTTCAGCCACCACCTTCACCTATAGTGCTCTTTTTTTCGTAGTACTCACATATTCTAGGAGACTTTTACTCTAAATCTAAGATGGACTCTCTCTCCCGGTATACCCCGGGTATGGTATTCTTTGGTCTTTCACGAATCCCTTTTGTCTCCATTCATCATTCAGGATATTCTGGGGTTTTACTGAGAGGAACCACTTTGCAGGGACTATCATTCCACCAAGTCAGTACCCTCAAAACCCCTTAACCTGAAAAACAGGTTACTAGGTAAATTTATAGCAATACCAAAAACAGCGCTACATAGACTACTTGGGTGGAAGGCTTAAATATTTATTGACAAAAGATATAGCCGACCAATTTGAATGGAGAAATGAAAAACAATAAAAGATGATCATATACAAATAATGTTAAAATGATATATTAAAAAATGCAATACATAGTAAAAAATAGCTCTACACGTTTCGTGGCTCAATGACACTTCCTCAGGAGCAGAAAGACATTATTTGTATATGATCATCTTTTATTGATTTTTTATTTTTCCATTCAAATTGGTTGGCTATATCTTTTGACAGATCCAGCACCCTTTTCACAGACTACTACAGACCAGAGTACCTTGGAAATGGACTGCTGAATGCAAACGTTCTGGAACATTATGACCTTCACAAACCACTTTTAGTTGTACCTCACTGTATAGATTGTTTGCTGTGTGGTCACATATGATGCCTGATGGGTTTGAACAGCCTATTGAC
Organism: Rhinophrynus dorsalis; assembly: GCA_037306005.1. NCBI lineage: Eukaryota > Metazoa > Chordata > Amphibia > Anura > Rhinophrynidae > Rhinophrynus > Rhinophrynus dorsalis. The sequence goes on along the minus strand of CM074724.1, from coordinate 3,157,089 downwards.
TTCCCCTCCAGGTCTTTCGGTTCAGATGAAATTAACCATGCCCAGAACAGATAAGGAGATGCTTACTGACTATCATTTGGACACTTCAGAAGTTAACACTCTATTTGTACTTGTGTCTTTTCACACTCATAACTAATCATATGCCACTGAGTGCCATTTTAAAACCTTAAAAGGGGATCTACACCAAAAAGCCAA
>CM074724.1:3141857-3156694 GCA_037306005.1 Rhinophrynus dorsalis | reverse complement strand
GATGGCCTCCAATTCACCTCTCATATCAAGACAACCTCATATCATCCTACATCAAAAGGTCAAGTGGAGAGATATGTCCAGTCTTTGAGAAATGCTCTCATGGCTTTCAACTAAACGTAGGGCGCTGGACAGCCCTGGTGTGTTTTTCTGTTTTCTTATCTCACCGCAATGTACAGCACTGGATAATTACAGATACATACATACAATTCCACCAATGGGGTTTCCCTCTATCTTCTCATGTTTGGAAGACTGACACATTCAAAACTGGACACCCTTCCTACTGTTGTCCAAACATCAGTCTCATATAATGAAGAGGGGAAATATGCATTCTCCAGATGACTATTTGTGGGTCCAGTCCTATGAAAGATCTCAGGAATGGACCTCGGATTCCATGGCTGAAGTCACAGGTTTTCATTTCTATGTCATACAGATGCACACACATACACACTTATATACCCCCCCAAAAAAAAAAAACACATCATTATCCAAGTCTACCATAAAGAGAAGTCTTCAAGAGAGCAAATACAGAGGGTTCACCACAAGGTGCAAACCATTCATAAGCCTCAAGAATAGAAAGGCCAAATTAGACTTTGCCAAAAACATCTAATTAAACAGCCCAGTTCTGGAACAGCATTCTTTGGACAGATGAAACTAAGATCAACCAGGACCAGAATGATGGGAAGAGAAAAGTATGGAGAAGGCTTGGAACGGCTCATGATCCGAAGCATACCACATCATCTGTATAACACGGTGGAGGCAGTGTGATGGCATGAGAAAGCATGGCTTCCAGTGGCACTTGGTCACTAGTGTTTATTGATGATGTAACAGAAGACAGAAGCAGCCTGATGAATTCTGGTATATAGAGATATATTGTCTGCTCAGATTCAGCCAAATTCAGTGAAGCTGATTGGACGAAGCTTCACTTTAAAGATGGACAATGACCCAAAACATACTGCGAAAGCAACCCGGGAGTTTTTTAAGGCAAAGAAGTGGAATATTCTGCAATGGCCGAGTCAATCACCTGATTTCAACCTGATTGAGCATGCATTTCACTTGCTGAAGACAAAACGTAAGGCAAAAAGACCCAGGAACAAACAAGAACTGAAGACCACTGTAGTAAAGGCCTGGCAAAGCATCATAAAGGAGGAAACCCAGCGTTTGGTGATGCCCATGTGTTCCAGACTTCAAGCAGTCATTGCCTGCAAAGGATTCTAGACAAAGTATTAAAAATGAACATTTTATTGATGATTGTGCTAATTTGTCCAATTACATTTGAGCTCCTATAATCAGGGGACTGTGTATGAAAATGTGCAATTCCTAAATGTTTCATACAATAGTTTTGTTCAACCCCTTGAATTACAGCTGAAAGTCTACACTTAAATTGCATCTCAGTTGTTTCATTTCAGACCCACTGTGTTGGTGTACAGAGCCAAAATTGTGAACGTTGTGTCAGTGTCCAAATATTTCCGGACCTAACTATAGATGTACAGACTGGTATACACATGTAGAGACAGACACACATACATGTACAGACACACACGTACACACATATACAGAAATGTACTTACAGTTAGACTGTCATATGAGCAGCTTCCATCTTCTTCTGCTTCAATGTCGAAGTCTCCAATCTGGAACGTGACGACAACCTGGAACCCACGTTCTAGACTAATTCTGTAATCACAGCGGGTGTTCTCTGGGTATGTAGAGGGGTATCCAGGGCTGCTGATCTGCCCCTTCAGGTCCGTGTACAACCCCCCGCTGCAGTTTACTATGGGAGACAGAAATAGACACACAAAACAGGACAGGTTGAGGGCTGGGAAGGAATACAGCCCAGGCTGTTCTTACAAGACGTTTCTGGCACTGAAGGGTGAAAGTCCTGTACAGAAGAACGGGGACGTTTCCCTTGTCCCTTCGGTGCATCTAGTTTACTCTACAATTTGATGTAGCCTGCCTCCCATTTTCTTCCTGACTACGGCCTTGGGGACACCGTATCTGGGCATCTCACAGCCGCTTCACTTCAATGTAAAAGGCCGTAGTCAGCAAGTAAAGTGGAGAAATTCCAGAGCCTCAACCTCAGGGACAAGTGAAAATGTCCCAAATTCCACTAATTTAAATGGAGATCCTAACCCCTGAACTGTGCAGAGGTGGAAAGCACCGGAGGGCCAGGAGCCGAATTATATTTTGGATTGGTTTGGCTGCTGAGGGGCAGTACGGAAATCCAGACTAACCAGAGGCAAGATGTACTGTCATTATTTCACTCCTGTGGGATTTCCACTGGGTCCTGACTCACACCATCATATAGTATACATAGCGGTACTTACCCCCACTGGGGAGTCTCGGTTACTTATAATACGGAGAGAAGTACTTACCCCCACAGGGGAGTCTTGGTTACTTACAATACGGAGAGAAGTACTTACCCCCACAGGGGAGTCTCGGTTACTTATAATACGGAGAGAAGTACTTACCCCCACAGGGGAGTCTCGGTTACTTATAACATGGAGAGAAGTACTTACCCCCACAGGTGAGTCTCGGTTACTTATAACACGGAGAGAAGTACTTACCCCCACAGGTGAGTCTCGGTTACTTATAATACAGAGAGAGGTACTTATCCCCACAGATGAGTCTCGGTTACTTATAATACAGAGAGAAGTACTTACCCCCACAGGTAAGTCTCGGTTACTTATAATACAGAGAGAAGTACTTACCCGCAATGGGGAGTCTCTGTTACTTATAATACAGAGAGAGGTACTTACCCCCACAGGTGAGTCTCTGTTACTTATAATACAGAGAGAGGTACTTACCCCCACAGGGGAGTCTTAGTTACTTATAATACAGAGAGAGGTACTTACCCCCACAGGTAAGTCTCGGTTACTTATAATACAGAGAGAAGTACTTACCCGCAATGGGGAGTCTCTGTTACTTATAATACAGAGAGAGGTACTTACCCCCACAGGTGAATCTCTGTTACTTATAATACAGAGAGAGGTACTTACCCCCACAGGGGAGTCTCAGTTACTTATAATACAGAGAGAGGTACTTACTCCCACAGGGGAGTCTCGGTTACTTATAATACAGAGAGAGGTACTTACCCCCACAGGGGAGTCTCTGTTACTTATAATACAGAGAGAGGTACTTACCCCCACGGGGGAGTCTCGGTTACTTATAATACGGAGAGAAGTATTTACCTCCACAGGTGTGATTGTCTGGATACAGGTAATAGTCTGGGAGGCAGGAGCAGAAATAACCTCCAATGTAATTGTTACAGAAATGAGAGCAGATGGACTCAGAGGATTCCTCACATTCATCTACATCTGAGAGAGAGAGCGGGAGAGTGAGTGTGGGGAGAGACAGAGAGATATAGACAGTGAGTCTGAGTGAGAGAGGGGGAGAGTGAGTGTGGGGAGAGACAGAGAGATATAGACAGTGAGTCTGAGTGAGAGAGACAGAGAGTGAGAGTGGGGAGAGACAGAGAAATATAGACAGTGAGTCTGAGTGAGAGAGAGTGAGAGTGGGGAGAGACAGAGAAATATAGACAGTGAGTCTGAGTGAGAGAGACAGAGAGTGAGAGTGGGGAGAGACAGAGAAATATAGACAGTGAGTCTGAGTGGGGGGGGGAGTGAGAGTGGGGAGAGACAGAGAAATAGAAAGACAGTAAGTCTGAGTGAGAGAGGGGAAAAAGAGACAGAAACAGACAGACAGTTGGAGTGAGACTTGTCCGTATAAAGCGCACGCACCCACAGCCACATAATAAGCAGCGAATCCGGTGAATCTCTCCTGGTTGGAGAAGTCAGACTTAAAGTGAAGTGTCAGTGAATTGGAGGGGAAGTATCTCTCTTCTATGGGGGTTGCCTGGGACCCCACAAACCTGCGGCCACACAGTTTTCCTTTGACAATGTCCCCGACCATCACCTGCAGAGGAAAAGGCAGGTTATCACCCAGAGAAGGGACAGACACATATACAGATGGGAACCGGACTGACACATAAATAGGTCTCAACAAAATGGACAGACATATCCATAATACCACAAATGGTTATTGCTCAGACAGACTAACAGACAGTGAGACAGACACTCGTTATTTCTAATCGAACTGAAATGAGCACAGGCAGTTAATTTCTATTATATATTCTGCACACTTGTTTACAGCTCCTAAAGTCAACAGTTAATGGAAATAAGTGATCGCTAAAAGCTTACCACTCAGTGATACTCTGCCTGCAGTTAAAAGGAACATAGATGGGGGAGGACGAGCAAAGGAGGAGACCTTCGAAGTAAAAGTTGCCAGCACAGAAGATTCAGAGTTTATTAACTGGTGGAAAATAAAAAGAACAGAGAACGGAACCCTACCTGAGAGGGGGGTCCCAGGTAAATACACCCTGCCCGCGACTGGGATAAAGAGACGGGAGAGGTGGCAATTGTCAAGATTCCACACAGAGTTACATTGAATCAAATCTTTAATGTGCTTTGCCTCGTTGACTAACTGTATATTCATAAGCGGAGTTGGTTTATGTTTAATCTTGCTACAAGTCAAAGACCGCAAAAAGTTTCACAGTCGGACTTACAGAGAAGTTTGCTAAAAGAGAAATTATACCCTTAAAGGGATAGTAATACTTCGTTTTATCTTTATTTTATTTTGTAGACATTAAAAAAACATGAAGAACGATATAAGTCTTATCTCTCAAACCTTTATGGTTTGAGAGATATTCATAAGCAAAGTTCCCCTCCACCCCTTTTACCTAGTGTAAGCCATCTCTTCTCAGATGTGGAATCTGGTCCATAGACCAGACAGATAACAGCAGGGGACAATCTTCTTCCTATGAGAACAATGAAATCCCTGCCCCTTTTACCTAGTGTAAGCCATCTCTTCTCAGATGTGGAATCCAGTCCATAGACCAGACAGATAACAGCAGGGGACAATCTTCTTCCTATGAAAACAATGAAAGCCCTGCCCCCCTTGACAAGTTTTTCAGGTTTTTCCCTTATCTTTATTGAAGATTGTCCCTCAGTCTACCTGGGCACCTCCCTTCTGATCTGGCTGAGCAGTGTTACATCAGTAAAAGGGGCGGGAGGGGGCACTTTGTCATTGAATTACTCTTGTACTACAACTCTGACAGAAGTGAAATAACAGTCTCCAAAGTCCAAATACTATGATGATTAATTAGAGCTGCTTTTATTATGAAACATTACTATCCCTTTAAAGGGATAGTTTGGAAACCTCTGCAGCATTCCCATAGACTTGCTATTGAAGACAGGAGCCGTTTTCCCTAGAGATATATATATATATATATATATATATATATATATAGACAAATAGATGGTTTTAAATGTGGTTATGGTACCATAATATTTTTTATATATGTTTTATTGATATATTATAGAGTTTATTGGTTATTTGATGGTGTTTACTCCACAATAAAGTGTTATTATTGGAATCGAACAAACGCTCTTCATCTTTCTTGGTTTTTATTTTATATATATAATTAATGTGCAGTCTTAGGCAGGTGTGAAAAAATGCTGTAAAGTAAGAATGCTTTCAAAAATAGACATGTAAATAGTTTATTTTTATCAATTAACAAAATGCATAGTGAGTGATCAGAAGAAAAATCTAAATCAAATCAGTATTTGGTGTGACCCCCCCCCCCCTTTGTCTTCAAAACACATCAGTCCTTCTAGGTACACTTGTACGCAGTTTGTAAGGAACTCGGCAGGTAGGTTGTTCCAAACATCTTGGAGAACTAACCACAGTTCTTCTGTGGATGTAGGCACCTCAGTTGCTTCTCTCTCTTCATGTAATCCCAGACAGACTCGTTGATGATGAAATCAGGGCTCTGTGGGGGCCATACCATCACTTCCAGGACTCCTTATTCTTCTTTACACTGAAGATAGTTCTTAATGACTTTGGCTGTATGTTTGGGGTCATTGTCATCCTACAGAATAAATTTGGTGCCAATCAGATGCCTCCCTGATGGTATTGTATGATGGATAAATATCTGCCTGTACGTCTCAGCATTGAGGAGACCATTAATTCTGATGAAATCCCCAACTCCATTTGTAGAAATGCAGCCCCAAACTTGCAAGAAACCTCCACCATGCTTCACTGTTGTCTGAAAACACTCATCCTTGTACTGCTCTCCAGCCTTTCGGCAAACAAACTGCCTTCTGCTACAGCCAAATATTTCAAATTTTGACTTATCAGATAAACAGAAATGAGCACAGTTTATCTCTAGTTTATATACTTAATTTCCATAAACCTCAGAAAGGGAGGATTACTATACATACTTACTGTATATATATATATATATATATATATATATATATATATATACACACACACTTCTTCTCCATACACCCAAGAACAAGAAGATTACTGCGCATACTGAGCGTGATTTTCTTTTCTCTAGATAATAGACAGTTTATCTCTAGTTTGCATATACTTCCTCTCCATAAACCTGAGAAGGGAGGATTACTATACATACTCACTGTGTGTTTAATCTCTAGATGAACTGAAATGATCAAATCATTTCTATTTTATATAGTCTTCCTTAACACTTTAAGGACCAGAGATGGTACACGCCACATTGTAAAATTATGCATCAAACACCCCTCTGATCCTTAAAGGGTTAACTCCAATATTTTGCATTTCCCAGCATTATTCAGCTTGCTAGTGTTGGTAATGGGCAGTCATTTTCAATAATAATAACATCTCTCTATCTCATATCTCTCTCATTTATCTCTCTCTCTCATATCTATCTCTCTATCTAACATCTATCTATGTAACGGAAGCTAAGAAGGGACCGCGTCGCCTCCCACCGTCATTCCCGGGTCTCTCCTTCTCGACACCGGACTGGCGCCATCAGATGCGCCGGTCGAGCAGTTCAACTTTCCGGTGGTCGACTCAAAGTGGTGTTGAACCCCGGAGTAGTCGACTCTACATCGAAGGGTGCGGATCGAGGAGGGGTCGACGGGCTCTCGAACCGTCGAGTGTCGTAGAACCGGAACACCAGGCAGCAGAGAGTGAGGCCTCTACTCCCAGGCTACGATGAACAGGGAAAGTGTCGCAGATACAAAGGGTAGCGGTTGCCAAGCTGTTCGAGCACTCCAGTGCTCGAATCGAAGGTTCTACTTGAACTGGAAGAAGCAAGGCAGAGTCCATGTTGCCGTCTGACAGCATCCAAAGTTGGGTAGCAGGATACTGGCAGTAGATGGTCGAACGATGCAGGAACCTGGGCTCAGATGGGTGTCAGAGTGGCCACTTTAATACCATAAGAACACACAAGACTCCAGGACTCTAGTTCACTCCAAAACATAACTTGCTTTATTTCACAAAAACCACATATATTTATACAAGTCAACTACATTGAAACATATGGGGAAACCAGATACAATAGGGCGTGATCCAATCATAATACATCAGACAAAGGACAGCAACAGATGGTCTTAACAGATACAATAACTCAGACATGATTACATTTCAGATACAAAAGGGTTTGAGGAACAAAGACTTGAGGGCTTGAACTAATTACCCCACGGCAGGGGGTCTGACTGCAGTTCACAATGGCTTAATTAACACAAAGCAGGGGGTCTAGCTACAGTACATATAGTCAAATGGCTGGAGTAGCTGCAATACACATCTTAGGGAGAGTGGTCCAAGGTTGGAGCCTTTGTTTGACTACTTTGAATGCCCTGCTCCAACCTTGACCAATCCCTGAGCTGCCTACAGTTCCCCAGCTTAGGCTATGGAAGATATTTGCATGGCTACTCCAGGGTTTCGAGTGACCCAGCTTTCCCCTCTTGCCTCCGCCGCCGAACGTTCGATCCGGTGGAGCTGATCTCGTACCGCACCGGTACCCGCCGACTGGTAGTCGGTGAGTGTGTAAACCCTCGAACATACTACATACAGTAAATGATAACATTCGACATACATTAACAAAAGTCTATGAACATAAGTCTTTTCTCGTAGGTAATAGCTGGCCAGTTTGTACGACAAGGCAAAGCACAGAGTCCAAACAATACAAAATGTCCACAGTCTTTGGATGAATAGTTTTAGGGCCAAGTAACGGGGAGGATCCGTTACACTATCTATCTATCTATCTATCTATCTATCTATCTATCTATCTATCTCAATAGTAAATTAGGTTGATTAAAGACACAAGTCCATCAAGTTCAACCTTCTCCTCATACCCCAGTGATTGAGAATTTTATAGCTTTCCTGCTACCAAATAAGTTAGTCTTTATCAGACCTTCCTGATCTGCCTACTAAAACACAGAATAACTCTGTATTTTCCCTTTTGAAAGAAATGTATTTAATCTTCTCTTGAATGTATCCATTGTATCTGCCATAACCACCTCCTTGGGCAAGGAATTCCATAGTTTAACAGACCTTACTGTAAAAAACCCCTTCCTCTGCTGAAGTCTAAACCTCCTTTCCTCTAATCTCAAGGGGTGTCCCCTGGTCACCTGATCAGGCCTTGGAATAAATAGCTCACCACAGAGATCCTTGTATTGACCTCTCATATACTTGTACAATGTGATAAGGTCTCCTCTTAGTCGTCTTTTCACTAGAGTAAATAAACCAAGTTTGTCTAGTCATTCCTCATACGTCAAGTCCTCCATTCTCTTAATTCATTTTGTTGCTGTTCGCTGTACCCTCTCTAGTCCTAGTATATCCTTTTTCAGAACTGGTGCCCAAAACTGCACTGCATACTCAAGGTGAGGTCTTACCAATGATTTGTACAATGGCAAAATAATGTTATCCACTCTTGCTTCAATACCCCTTTTTATGCAAGACAGGATTTTGTTTGCCTTTGCTACTGCTGTTTGACACTGGTCACTGTTTCCAAGTTTGTAGTTTACAAGGATACCCAGAACGAGTCCCCTAAAATGATTCAATTAAGTTCATAAGTAGCCTTGGGATTGTTTCCTCCCAAATGCATGACTTTACACTTCCCCACATTAAACTTCATATTCCATTTGTTTGGCCAATCTGCCATTTTATGTAAATCCCACTATAGAGAGCAAATATCCTGTTCTGAATTAATTACCCTGCATAATTTAGTATCATCTGCAAATATTGATATTTTGCTTTCTATTCCTATTTCCAGGTCATTTATAAACGTGTTAAAAAGCAGCAGACCTAGTACTGACCCCTGAGGTACTCCACTCACCACTTTAACTGTATTGGAGAATTGTCCATTTACAACCACACACTGTTCCCTATCCTTCAACCAGTTTTGTATCCAATTGCATAGATATCTATCTCATATCTATTTGTCACATATCTAACTATATATATCTGTCTCATATTTATTTATATATTTATCTGTCTATCTATCTCATATCTATCTATCCATCTCATATCTATCTCATATATATATATATATATATATATATATATATATATATATATATATTTATTTATGTCAAAAGCTGTGCACTCACGGATTTTTAAGTGATTTATTATCACACCGTTTAGCAACGTTTCGGTCCTCACTGGGACCTTTGTCAAGCAAACATGTTAAAACAAATTACAACAAACATTTAAATAACAAAAGAAAACTCACCTCGTGTTACCCCATTGACCCGTAGTGATGACGTGTGGGAAAAGAGGATTTTAGTCTTACCTGTTAAATCCATTTCTCTTAGTCCATACAGGTTACTGGTAACTCTGGGAGGCGATCTGCCCCTTTAAGTAGGCAGGAACATTTCTCTAAATGTATGCAGGGGGTGGAGCCTCCCCTCCCTCCTCAGCTGTATCCTAGCCAGCTAGATCCAGAATGATTGGAGACACCAATAATTGATCAGAAATAGGAGAGAAGAAGACTCTTGTGAGCATGCCCCGAAGGATTCCCACGTATTGCCACAGGAGAGCCAAGCACAGTCTCTTGAAAGGGTGGGAAACCAGTAACCTGTATGGACTAAGAAAAAAGGATTTAACAGGTAAGACTAAAATCCTCTTTTCTCTGTAGTCCAGTACAGGTTACTGGTAACTCTGGGATGTCCAACCATTAAGTTTCCCAGAGGCGGGAAGAAGGCAAGGACCAGGCGCAAGTCCCCCAAAGTCACCAGGACCTCTATGAACCAACCGGTCAGAGTTCCCAACAAAACTGAAGTGTCAACGGACACCAAACAGGGGTAAAAAAAAAAACCCTAGGAACTTTAACACAGCACACTGAACTAGAGCCAACAGGGCTCAACAGTAAGAAAGCACTAAGAACCTGAGAAGAAGAAGATCCTAGACAGGCAAGACTGCCTCCAGGATCTTCCTCCCGAAGCTGACATCAGCCGAAGCCAGCACATCCACACGGTAGTGCTTCGAAAAGGTGTGCACAGAGGACCAAGTGGCCGCCCTGCACAGCTGATCAGCAGATGCTTGATTCTTATAGGCCCAAGAGGCCCTAATGGACCTGGTGGAATGAGCTGTGACCCGAAAGGGGATATGTTTATTCCTCAATTCGTAGGCCCTACGAATAATGGACTTGATCCATGATGCCATAGTCACTTTGGATGCAGGTCTACCTGCCCTAGGACCCTCAGGAATGATGAACAGAGCATCTGACTTCCTGATAGATTCAGTACGATGGACATAGAACCTGAGACAACGCACCACATCCAACAAGTGGAGATCTCTCTCCTTGTCAGAGGAGGGTTTAGGGCAGAAAGAGGGCACCACAATCTCCTGATTGATGTGAAACTCGGAGATTACTTTAGGTAAGAACTCTGTAGAGGTTCGAAGCACTGCTTTATCCTTATGAAACACCAAATAAGGTGGTTTACAGGATATAGCTTGCAACTCTGCCACTCGGCGAACTGACACAATCGCCAAAAGGAAGGCCATCTTCGACGTCAAGAGACGTAAAGGAATAGAGGCCAAAGACTCAAAGGGAGGACGTTGGAGAGCTCCCAAAACCAAATTAAGGTCCCACTGAGGAGCCAGACTCCGAAAGGCAGGAGGCACATGAGCAACGCCCTGGAAGAAAACCTTGAAATCAGGAAGGATAGCAATGCGCCGAAGTCTGAACCTTAAGAGAACTCATGCTGAGTCCTTTATCCACACTGTCCTGCAAGAAGGCCAGGACAGTGGGAAGATGAAATTCATGAGACAGATCTCTGTCAGCACACCAAGACACAAATGTCGACCAGACACTGTGATAGATCTTGGAAGAAACAGGCTTACGGCCACTAAGCATAGTAGACACCACAGCAGAAGAAAACCCTTTCTTCCTTAAAATCGAGGATTCAACTTCTAGGCTGTCAAATTGAGTCGATGAACATCTTCCTTACACAGGTAACCCTGCAGAAGAAGATCTGGACGAGAGGGGAGCGGAAAGGGCTCCGCCACTGATAGGGCCAGAAGCTCCGGATACCAGGACTGACGAGGCCAGTTCGGAGCGATCAGGATTACTGGACAACATTCCACTTTCAATTTCTGTAGCACCCTGATCAACATTGGAAGAGGAGGGAAAATGTAGGCCAGGGAGAATATCCAAGGAATGGACATTGCGTCGGCAGCCAGAGCTAGAGAGCCTCTCCACCGAGAGCAGAACTCCGGAACCTTCTTGTTGTGTCTGGTTGCCATCAGATCCACTAGGGGTACCCCCCACCTCCTGATGTAGTTCCCACTCTCCTCTGTCGACTGTGTGACGACTGAGGAAGTCTGCCATGACGTTGTCTACGCCTGGAATGTGCACTGCGGAAATGACAGGAACATGAACCTCTGCCCAGGACAGAATAGCCTTGACCTCTAACCAAGCAGCGAGACTTCTTGTCCCACCCTGTCTGTCGATGTAAGCCACTGTGGTGGCGTTGTCGGACTCCACTCAGAATGGACAGTCCTCCAGTTGAGACTTCCAATGGCGAAGAGCATGAAATATTGCTCGAAGTTCCAGAACGTTGATGGGAAGGAGGGACTCCTCCATGGACCACTTCCCCTGAGTGCTGAAGCGACCCAGAACAGCTCCCCAGCCCAAGAGGCTGGCATCCGTCATGACCTTGTCCAGTAGGGAATCCAGAAGGATCTCCCCTTTAGGAGATTGGAAAGGTCCAACCACCACTCCAAGCTCAACTCGACATGAGGAGGAAGTGAGATCGATAGTTTCTGATGATCTGGTCGGTCCCTGCATGTCTGTATCACAAATCTTTGAAGTTCCCTGGGTGTGCCATGGCAAATGGAACCACCTCTATCGTGGAAATGAATTTCCCCACCAGAGAAGACAACTTCGGAACCGGGATCCGATCACGGGATAGGATCATTGAGACTCTTTGAGCAATTTGATGGGCTACCTCGTCCGGTAGAAACACCATGCACTTCTGAGTATCGAACAGAAGACCCAGGAAACTATACAACAAGAGTCTAGCGCCAACCTCTTCCACAACATAGAACCATCTGAAACAAAGTAAGGACAATAGGGCAATATCCTAGCACCAAATATAATAACCCACTCAAAAAAAGTCAGTATTACTAAAAAATATATATATTCTTTATTAATGTTACATAAAATGCCACATAATAAAAAAGGTCATACTCAATAATATGATTGCAACATTGATATAACTATCTAAATGTCGACAAAACCTGTCATATATATTAAATCTTGTAGTATTCACACAAAGCTAAAAACTATATAAAACAAGTTATATTAGACAAAAAAATAGTAACACTTACATAAAATTCGCAAGTATCTCTCTCATTGGTATAAATCTCCTGGCCAGGAAATAAAAGAAACTCTCCACTGCAACGCGTTTCACACAGAAACCAGTGCTTTATCAAGCAGACAAGAATTGGAGCATACACTTAATTGAGAGGTACCGGCTATATAAAACATAAAATTAATCCCGTGGTTCATTTCAAGTTCGTCCATAAACTATGGAAACCCTCTCAGGTCATATACCTCCTGAAATATTTATATATAATAACATACAATTGAAAAACCATTTCACAAACATCATCTTAAAAAATATATATATATTCATACAATCGTTCTGTCATCAAGATCATTACAAAAAGGAACCTAATTCAATATTCTCATTTAACCCTTTCGGTATTAGTGTATCGAGAGTATAAATCCAGTACGCTTCTCGTTTATTCAATATCACATCAAAGTCACCTCCCCGAAGGTCCGGTTTTACCATATCAAAGGCAAAACCCTTTAGCCCTTTGGGATCCCAGTTATGTTCCTCCAAGAAGACCCAGGAAGACCAGTTGCTGGGATGGAACAAGGTCCGACTTGTCCAGGTTCACAATCCAACCGTGATGTGTAAGGATTTGAATGCAGGTCTGGACCTGCTGATGAAGAAAGTCTGCAGATGATGCTTTCAAAAGCAAGTCGTCCATGTATGGAGTCACTCTGATGCCGTCCCGATGGAGGACGGATATCAAGGCCCCCAGAACCCGTTGGAAAACCTGGGGAGCTGTTGTCAGACCAAATGGAAGAGCTGAGAACTGAAAATGACCTATGGCGCAGGCAAACCTCAGATACTGCCTGCTCTCTAGATGGATTGGGATGTGCAAATACTCATCCTGAAGGTCCAGAGAAGCAAGGAACTCCCCCAGAGACATGGCAGTGATCACTATGCGCAGAGACTCCTGACGATAGTGAGTCTTCACTACAAAGGAATTGAGATCTTTCAGATCCAAAATAGGGCAGCATCCGCCGTCCTTCTTGGTCACCACAAAGAGGTTTGAATAAAGCCCTGAACCCCTGTCTGAAGGAGGTACTGGCTCCAGGACATCCTTGTCCAGAAGAGCCTGAATAGCATCTTCGAACAGACGGCTTCTCTCGACTTCCTGAGGAGAACGAGAAAGATGAAAGCGAAAAGGTAGGAGGGAAAAGAAAGGGATCTTGTATCCCTCTGACACCACCTGTAAAACCCATGGGTCCACCACTGAATCCTCCCAAATCCCGCGAAAGAGGCAGAGATGACCACCCACAGCGGGATGCGTACCCGGGTTCGGTGAGTCATGCCGAAGCAGTCTTGGAAGTCTTGGGCTTGGATGCGGCCTTGGGCTTCCATTGCTGCTTGGGCTTGGAGGAGGGAAGCAGAGCTGATGGAACCGCCTGGTTCATCGTACATGTCTCAGTTTGAAAGGAACGAAAGGACGGGTTACGCTTAAATGGCAACTTTTTTTTAAAGACCAAGGGCAGAAGAGTACTCTTGCCCCCTGTGGCCTTGCTAATTAGTTCCTTAAGTTCAGATCCAAACAAGGAAGTACCCTGAAAAAGCAAAACTTTCTTGGAAGCTGTGTCAGCAGACTAAATCTTAAGCCAAAGCACACACCTAGCCACCACAGAAGTAGTGGAGGCCCTTGCCATCATGCGGACGGCATCAAAGGCAGCAGCAGAAACATAATGTAGAGCTTCAGATATATTAGCAAGAAGATGCAATTTCTCCGAAGTAGGCGCATCCTAACGGACCGCCGTAGTGAGCTGTTCAGTCCAGACTGCAAAAGCCCGGTTAACCCATGCAACAGCAAAGGCTGGACGCATAGCAGTGCCAATAGAGGCGAAAATGAACTTGAGGGAAACCTCAAGTTTCTTGTCGGTCCAATCTTGCAGCACAGAAGCATCAGAAACAGGTAAGGCAGTAGATTTAGACAGTCTAGATATGGGTGCGTCCACCTTAGGGGGATGAACCCATTTAGCCATTTCTGTTTCAGAAAAGGGATAAAGTTTAGCAAACTTTCTAGACACTGAAGAGGACTTGTCTGGATTTTTCCATGCGTCAGAAACCAAACGGGCAAGAGTTGGGTTAGGAGGAAAATAAGTAACGGGCTTTGCAGGCACCTGAAAAACATTGGAGGGATCAGAGGGAACCTACTGAACCAATGGAATATTGAGAGTGGTC
>CM074724.1:3121857-3136857 GCA_037306005.1 Rhinophrynus dorsalis | reverse complement strand
GACATTTATCTCCGTGCAGGTAGTTTTATTACTTACCGAGACATTTATCTCCGTGCAGGTAGTTTTATTACTTACCGAGACATTTATCTCCGTGCAGGTAGTTTTATTACTTACTGAGACATTTATCTCCGTGCAGGTAGTTTTATTACTTACCGAGACATTTATCTCCGTGCAGGTTGTTTTATTACTTACTGAGACATTTATCTCCGTGCAGGTCGTTTTATTACTTACTGAGACATTTATCTCCATGCAGGTCATTATAATTACTTACTGAGACATTTATCTCCGTGCAGGTCGTTTTATTACTTACTGAGACATTTATCTCCGTGCAGGTCGTTCTATTACTTACTGAGACATTTATCTCCATGCAGGTCATTATAATTACTTACTGAGACATTTATCTCCGTGCAGGTAGTTTTCTTACTTACTGAGACATTTATCTCCGTGCAGGTAGTTTTATTACTTACTGAGACATTTATCTCCATGCAGGTTGTTTTATTACTTACTGAGACATTTATCTCCATGCAGGTTGTTTTATTACTTACTGAGACATTTATCTCCATGCAGGTTGTTTTATTACTTACTGAGACATTTATCTCCATGCAGGTAGTTTTATTACTTACTGAGACATTTATCTCCGTGCAGGTTGTTTTATTACTTACTAAGACATTTATCTCCGTGCAAGTCGTTTTATTACTTACTGAGACATTTATCTCCATGCAGGTCGTTTTATTACTTACTGAGACATTTATCTCCATGCAGGTTGTTTTATTACTTACTAAGACATTTATCTCCGTGCAAGTCGTTTTATTACTTACTGAGACATTTATCTCCATGCAGGTTGTTTTATTACTTACTAAGACATTTATCTCCGTGCAAGTCATTTTATTACTTACTGAGACATTTATCTCCGTGCAGGTCGTTTTATTACTTACTGAGACATTTATCTCCATGCAGGTCGTTCTATTACTTACTGAGACATTTATCTCCATGCAGGTCATTATAATTACTTACTGAGACATTTATCTCCGTGCAGGTCGTTTTATTACTTACTGAGACATTTATCTCCGTGCAGGTCGTTCTATTACTTACTGAGACATTTATCTCCATGCAGGTCATTATAATTACTTACTGAGACATTTATCTCCGTGCAGGTAGTTTTCTTACTTACTGAGACATTTATCTCCGTGCAGGTAGTTTTATTACTTACTGAGACATTTATCTCCATGCAGGTTGTTTTATTACTTACTGAGACATTTATCTCCATGCAGGTTGTTTTATTACTTACTGAGACATTTATTTCCATGCAGGTTGTTTTATTACTTACTGAGACATTTATCTCCATGCAGGTTGTTTTATTACTTACTGAGACATTTATCTCCATGCAGGTAGTTTTATTACTTACTGAGACATTTATCTCCGTGCAGGTTGTTTTATTACTTACTAAGACATTTATCTCCGTGCAAGTCGTTTTATTACTTACTGAGACATTTATCTCCATGCAGGTCGTTTTATTACTTACTGAGACATTTATCTCCATGCAGGTTGTTTTATTACTTACTAAGACATTTATCTCCGTGCAAGTCGTTTTATTACTTACTGAGACATTTATCTCCATGCAGGTTGTTTTATTACTTACTAAGACATTTATCTCCGTGCAAGTCATTTTATTACTTACTGAGACATTTATCTCCATGCAGGTAGTTTTCTTACTTACTGAGACATTTATCTCCATGCAGGTAGTTTTATTACTTACTGAGACATTTATCTCCATGCAGGTAGTTTTATTACTTACTGAGACATTTATCTCTGTGCAGGTAGTTTTATTACTTACTAAGACATTTATCTCCGTGCAGGTCGTTCTATTACTTACTGAGACATTTATCTCCATGCAGGTAGTTTTCTTACTTACTGAGACATTTATCTCCATGCAGGTAGTTTTATTACTTACTGAGACATTTATCTCCATGCAGGTAGTTTTATTACTAAGACATTTATCTCCATGCAGGTAGTTTTATTACTTACTAAGACATTTATCTCCGTGCAGGTCGTTCTATTACTTACTGAGACATTTATCTCCATGCAGGTAGTTTTCTTACTTATTGAGACATTTATCTCCATGCACGTCATTTTATTACTTACTGAGACATTTATCTCCATGCAGGTAGTTTTATTACTTACTAAGACATTTATCTCTGTGCAGGTCGTTTTATTACTTACCGAGACATTTATCTCCATGCAGGTAGTTTTAATTTCTTACTGAGACATTTATCTCAATGCATGTCGTTTTATTACTTACTGAGACATTTATCTCCGTGCAGGTTGTTTCATTACTTACTGAGACATTTATCTCCTTGCAGGTAGTTTTAATGATTCCTGAGCAGAGACTACAGCTCAGTCGGCACACAGGATGCTATAAGCCTGATGTAATATCTCCATGTGAGTGAGCACTGTGTTGGTTGCCATGGAAAATGCATGATCTATCTATCTATCTATCTATCTATCTATCTATCTATCTATCTATCTATTATCTATCTCATATCTATCTATCTATCTATCTATCTATCTATCTATGTATCTATCTATCTATCTATCTATCTATCTATCTATCTATCTCATATCTATCTATCTATCTATCTATCTATCTATCTATCTATTTATGTATCTCATATCTATCTAATATCTATCTCATATCTATCTATCTATCTATCTATCTATCTCATATCTATCTATCTATCTATCTATCTATCTATCTATCTATCTATCTATCTATATCTATCTATCTATCTCATATCTATCTATCTATCTATCTATCTATCTATCTATCTATCTCATATCTATCTATCTATCTATCTATCTATCTATCTGTCTGTCTGTCTGTCTGTCTGTCTGTCTGTCTGTCTATCTATCTATCTAGCTTCATTATTGTTTTTTTTAACCATTTGAGTGCAAGAGAGGTATCCAACACATTAAAAGTCAGACCTTGTGGTGGGACATCAGGACCCCTTCTGATGCCCCCCAGCCACTGATTTCCCAGACGATTTGGATGTTAATCGATGGATGCGACTTATAGGCGCAAGAGAGCCCCCTGCTTCCATTCTACCCAAAGTACCCGGGTAGAAGTGGGTGGAATCCGGACACCTCTCATGTCAATAAGGGAGGCTTTACATTGTAACATAGATGATAAGGCTAAGAAAACGACATGTGTCCGTCAAGTCCAGCCCATGCCACAAACACCCCTGTTGATCCAGAGGAAGTCAAGAAAAAGCCTTCTGGAGCCATTTCCATTTTAGCCCCAAGTGGGTAAAAAAATGTCCTTCCTGACTCCAAATGGCAGTCAGATATTTCCCTGGATCAACATCCTATCTGTCTTGAAGCCGTCTGTCATAATTTTCAATATTGTTCTGTGCTAGATAGGCATCCATTACTTTTTTTTAAAGCATTTGCATTATCTGCAAGTACAACATCCCAAGGCAAAGAATTCCATAGCTTTACCTCCCTTACTGTAAAGAATCCCTGCCTTTGTTTTAGTCAAATGCTCCTTTCCTCTTAATGGGTGACCTCTTGTTCTTAGCTCAGCTCTTTGTGTAAATAATTCATTGGATCGTTCTTTGTATTGACCTTGAATATACATGTAAATGGTAATCATATCACCCCTTAGACGTCTCTTCTCTAATGTAAACAAACCCAGTTTGGCTAGTCTCTCTTTATAACTCAGATCCTCCAATCCCTTTATCAGTTTTGTTGCACGTCTCTGCACCCTCTCCACTTCAACAATGTTTTTTTTTCAGAACTGGTTCCCAAAATTGTACTCCATATTCTAGATGAGGCCTAACCAATGATTTATACAGAGGTAGGATAATATTCCCATCCCTTGCTTCTACACCTCTTTTTATGCAGGCTAGTACCCTATTTGCTCTTGCAGAAGCTGAGTGACTCTGCACACTGCTGTGAAGTCTATTGTCTATCAGTTCTCCTAAATCTTTCTCTAATGAGGATTCCCCAAGTTGTTTCCCGTTTAGTGTATATGTAGCAAGTGTGTTTCTACAGCCCAAATGCATAACCTTACATTTATCCACATTAAATGTCATCTGCCACTTTTCTGCCCATTCACTCAGTTTATCTAAATCCTTCTGCAGAGAAAACCATCCAGCTCTGTATGTATTTCCTTACATAGCTTAGTGTCATCAGCAAAATATTGAGACACTACTTTCAATTCCCACTTCTAGATCATTAAAAAGTAAAAAGCATTGGGCCCTGGACTGAACCCTGTGTCACGCCACTTATAACTTTAGACAGAGTAGAAAAGGTTGCATTTACAACAACTCTCTGCCATCTATCATCTAACTAGTTCTCAATCCATGTACAGAAAACACCACTCACACCAAAGACTTTAGCAAAATCCATCATCAACAGCAATTCCTTTGTCCAGATTACTACTTACTCTTTCATAAAATGCAAGTAAATTAGTCTGACATGATCTGTTCTTCATAAAACCATACTGATTCCTACTAATAATATTGCTTGTTTTCATATAGTTCTGAATAGTGTCAGTTAGTAACCCTTCTAGTATCTTACCCACTATGGAAGTCACATAGTTCTGAATAGTGTCAGTTAATAACCCTTCTAGTATCTGACCCACTATGGAAGTCACATAGTTCTGAATACTGTCAGTTAGTAACCCTTCTAGTATCTTACCCACTATGGAAGTCACATAGTTCTGAATAGTGTCAGTTAGTAACCCTTCTAGTATCTTACCCACTATGGAAGTCACATAGTACTGAATAATGTCAGTTAGTAACCCTTCTAGTATCTTACCCACTATGGAAGTCACATAGTTCTGAATAGTGTCAGTTAGTAACCCTTTTAGTATCTTACCCACTATGGAAGTCACATAGTTCTGAATAGTGTCAGTTAGTAACCCTTCTAGTATCTTACCCACTATGGAAGTCACATAGTTCTGAATAGTGTCAGTTAGTAACCCTTCTAGTATCTTACCCGCTATGGAAGTCACATAGTTCTGAATAGTGTCAGTTAGTAACCCTTCTAGTATCTTACCCGCTATGGAAGTCACATAGTTCTGAATACTGTCAGTTAGTAACCCTTCTAGTATCTTACCCGCTATGGAAGTCACATAGTTCTGAATACTGTCAGTTAGTAACCCTTCTAGTATCTTACCCACTATGGAAGTCACATAGTTCTGAATAGTGTCAGTTAGTAACCCTTCTAGTATCTTACCCACTATGGAAGTCACATAGTACTGAATAGTGTCAGTTAGTAACCCTTCTAGTATCTTACCCACTATGGAAGTCACATAGATTTGAATAGTGTCAGTTAGTAACCCTTCTAGTATCTTACCCACTATGGAAGTCACATAGATTTGAATAGTGTCAGTTAGTAACCCTTCTAGTATCTTACCCACTATGGAAGTCACATAGATCTGAATAGTGTCAGTTAGTAACCCTTCTAGTATCTTACCCACTATGGAAGTCACATAGTTCTGAATACTGTCAGTTAGTAACCCTTCTAGTATCTTACCCACTATGGAAGTCACCTAGTTCTGAATAGTGTCAGTTAGTAACCCTTCTAGTATCTTACCCACTATGGAAGTCACATAGTACTGAATAGTGTCAGTTAGTAACCCTTCTAGTATCTTACCCACTATGGAAGTCACATAGTTCTGAATACTGTCAGTTAGTAACCCTTCTAGTATCTTACCCACTATGGAAGTCACATAGATCTGAATAGTGTCAGTTAGTAACCCTTCTAGTATCTTACCCACTATGGAAGTCACATAGATCTGAATAGTGTCAGTTAGTAACCCTTCTAGTATCTTACCCACTATGGAAGTCACATAGTACTGAATAGTGTCAGTTAGTAACCCTTCTAGTATCTTACCCACTATGGAAGTCACATAGATCTGAATAGTGTCAGTTAGTAACCCTTCTAGTATCTTACCCACTATGGAAGTCACATAGATCTGAATAGTGTCAGTTAGTAACCCTTCTAGTATCTTACCCACTATGGAAGTCACATAGTTCTGAATAGTGTCAGTTAGTAACCCTTCTAGTATCTTACCCACTATGGAAGTCACATAGATCTGAATAGTGTCAGTTAGTAACCCTTCTAGTATCTTACCCACTATGGAAGTCACATAGTACTGAATAGTGTCAGTTAGTAACCCTTCTAGTATCTTACCCACTATGGAAGTCACATAGTACTGAATAGTGTCAGTTAGTAACCATTCTAGTATCTTACCCACTATGGAAGTCACATAGTTCTAAATACTGTCAGTTAGTAACCCTTCTAGTATCTTACCCACTATGGAAGTCACATAGATCTGAATAGTGTCAGTTAGTAACCCTTCTAGTATCTTACCCACTATGGAAGTCAAGCTCACAGGTCTATAATTTCCTGGTTTGGATCTTGCTCCCTTTTTATAAAAAGGAACTACATCAGCTTTTCTCCAGTCACAAGGGTACAAGGGTTTCCTTATCCCGCTTACCCCTACCCGGGTACTTTGGGTAGAATGGAAGCAGGGGGGCTCTCTTGCTCCTGTACGTCACATCTATTGATCTAATATCCAAATTGGCTGGGAGATCAGTGGCTGGGGGGCATTAGAAGTGGTCCTGATGTCCCACCACGAGGTCTGACTTTTCTTTTTCAAAGGGGCTAGTTGAGGCGAAGATCCCTGCCTTCTCTTAGCTGGTAGGTAACGTTTTTGTTTTGTTTTACAGAGCGGCAGTGGTAGTTGGTTAATACCTTTAATACATTACAATGCATTAACATTAATAACACAAGTATTTTATTTCTATCCCTTTAAAGGGCATATATATATATATATATATATATATTATTGTGTTCTATAGGTGCTCTGCCAATGGAAGAAGACTTAGTGAAAAGCTCAAAGGTGATCTGTGCAGCCTAAACCTGCATTGAGGGTGTGAACCTACCCCCCCTTGGCTGGCACACAGTCTGGACGTATTCCACTCTCAGGCATATGTTTATCTGGTTGGCATGCCCCTTGGCTGGCACACAGTCTGGACATTTACCACTCTCAGACACAAGCTTATCCAGTTGCCCTGGGCCCTCAGAGGTGTGACATCAGGCCACATACAGAGGATCTATGGTAACTGAACAGGACAGAGACTGGGCCAGGAGACTTTGCTCTCGTTTTCAGTCTCTTCCTGGGTAAATTCGGAGGTCTCTTTCAGTAACTGTCATGTCTGCCTCCATGGACCTGTCATCCTGCCAGTAATTGTCATGTCTGCCTCCATGGACCGTCATCCTGCCAGTAACTGTCATGTCCTCCTCCATGGACCTGATATCCTGCCAGTAACTGTCATGTCTCCTCCATGGACCTGTCATCCTGCCAGTAATTGTCATGTCTGCCTCCATGGACCGTCATCCTGCCAGTAACTGTCATGTCCTCCTCCATGGACCTGATATCCTGCCAGTAACTGTCATGTCTCCTCCATGGACCTGTCATCCTGCCAGTAATTGTCATGTCTGCCTCCATGGACCGTCATCCTGCCAGTAACTGTCATGTCCTCCTCCATGGACCTGATATCCTGCCAGTAACTGTCATGTCTGCCTCCATGGACCTGATATCCTGCCAGTAACTGTCATGTCCTCCTCCATGCACTTGACATCCCGCCAGTAACTGTCATGTCTGCGTCCATGGACCTGACATTCTTCCAGTAACTGTCATGTCCGCCTCCATGGGCCTGACATCCTGCCAGTAACTGTCATTTCCGCCTCCATGAACCTGACATCCTGCCAGTAACTGTCATGTCCTCCTCCCATGGACCTGAGATCCTGCCAGTAACTGTCATGTCCTCCTCCATGGACCTGATATACTGCCAGTAACTGTCATGTCTGCCTCCATGGACCTGACATCCTGCCAGTAACTGTCATGTCTGCCTCCATGGACCTGACATCCCGCCAGTAACTGTCATGTCCGCCTCCATGGACCTGACATCCTGCCAGTAACTGTCATGTCCGCCTCCATGGACCTGACATCCTGCCAGTAACTGTCATGTCCTCTTCCCATGGACCTGATATACTGCCAGTAACTGTCATGTCTGCCTCCATGGACCTGCTATCCTGCCAGTAACTGTCATGTCCGCCTCCATGGACCTGACATCCTGCCAGTAACTGTCATGTCCGCCTCCATGGACCTGACATCCTGCCAGTAACTGTCATGTCCTCTTCCCATGGACCTGATATACTGCCAGTAACTGTCATGTCTGCCTCCATGGACCTGCTATCCTGTCAGTAACTGTCATGTCTGCCTCCATGGACCTGCTATCCTGCCAGTAACTGTCATGTCCGCCTCCATGGACCTGACATCCTGCCAGTAACTGTCATGTCCGCCTCCATGGACCTGACATCCTGCCAGTAACTGTCATGTCCTCTTCCCATGGACCTGATATACTGCCAGTAACTGTCATGTCTGCCTCCATGGACCTGACATCCTGCCAGTAACTGTCATGTCCTCTTCCCATGGACCTGACATCCTGCCAGTAACTGTCATGTCCTCCTCCATGGACCTCACACACTGCCAATAACTGTCATGTCTACCCCCATGGACCTGACATCCTGCCAGTAACTATCATGTCCGCCTCAATGGACCTCACACACTGCAAGTAACTGTCATGTCCGCCCCCATGGATCAAATATCCAGGAGTGATTGGAGATCTTACCTCTTGAATCAAAGAGCAAGGATAAAATTGAGGGGGCATTAGGATTTTTTGTCCATTGTAAGGTAAGTGCGGGGTTACCAGGAGGTGTTACTTCCCCCTTATTGCACAACATGTGTATTTCTCCTATAAGGATACTTTATTCGGTAAAACAGACAGATGACACTACAGAATAGTAACGGAGGAAAAGAAAGACAAAGGGGCGATGTTTGGGTTCAGCCACCAATCACATCGTACTTGCGCTTTAGTGGACAGATGCCACGCAATGCAATGCCAGCCATACACAGCAGGTGGAGCAGTGCCTGGGCAAGCCACCAGAAGCATTCTAAATTACCATTGACTTCAATGTGGCCTGTGCGTTTTAACCCCTTCATTGCGATGGAGTTCCCCAGCCAATTGCTATGCAGTGCAGTAGGAGCATATCCAGCACTCAAGGGGTTAAAAAAACATGTAACACATTGAGTGCCAGAGAATGTTTGCATTGAAATGGTTTGTGATGCATTGTACGCCCCACTGGCACTCAAAGGGTTAATACAATAAGAGAGAGGATTCGTCCAGTTGGATTGCCCCAGAGAAGTAAAACACGCCCCCTGCATCAGGAGTGATTAATATGTGCCAGTGGGTCAGTCCACACCTAGACTGTAAGCTCTGTAGTCAAATGTGTTGTGTGTCCCACTACACATGAACACACAGTGGGGAAATTCTGCAGAAACCACTTGTGCTGTAGGGGATAGATACAAATCCACACTGATTTATACTGGAGTTTAGCATTCTAAGGGTTAAATATTTATATGGGTACGAAATGGGCAAGAACTCACCTAAAGCCCATCGCTCAGTCAGCTCACCGCACAGGAGAATGTGTATCAGAGAGGGGAGACAGAGAATGAGACACACAGGGAGGTGGGGGTCAGAGACCGAGCGAGGGAGACACACGGGGAGGTGGGGGTCAGAGACCGACAGGAAGGGGGGCTGAGATAGAAGAGGGGGGAAAGGTGTGTTTGTGTGTGTATGTATACATATATATATATTTTCTTCCATAGTTAGTTGTTATAGTAACTTTAAATATAGAGGTAATAGTTCTACATACAGACAGAGACAAACAGACAGATAGAGAGGGAGGTAGGGAGAATGAGAGAAGGAAAGAAAGAGAGGAGAGAGAAAGGGCAGAAGAGAGGAGAAGGGAGAGAGGAGATGAGAAGAGAGATGAGAAGGGAGAGGAGAAGAGAGAAAAGAGGGGAGAGTAGAAGGGAGAGGAGAAGAGAGAGGAGAAGAGAGTGGAGAAGGGAGAGGAGAAGGGAGAGGAGAGAACAGAGAGGAGAGGGGAGAGGAGAAGGGAAAGGAGAAGAGAGAGGAGAAGGGAGAGGAGAGAAGAGAGAGGAGAAGAGAAGAGAAGGGAGAGGAGAAGGGAGAAGAAAAGAGAGAGGAGAAGAGAAGGGAGAGGAGAGGAGAAGAGAGAGGAGAAGGGAGAGGAGAAGAGAGAGGAGACAAGAAGAGAGGGGAGAGGAGAAGGGAGAGGAGAAGGGACAGGAGTGGAGAGGGAGGTGGGTGATGGATATGGAGGGGGCAGGAGTTGTAATGGGGAGTTTGTCAGATAAAATTTGGCAGGGATTGTGGACTCTGATACACGGCTGTGTATTTGTTTTCCCACTGTGACATGTCAGACCTTGTACTACTAATAGGAATGTTTGGTCCCTGAGCAGGTGGGTGAGGGGAAAGGTGAGACCCCTCAGAGGTGAGAACCCACAGTACAATATCAGGGGGGTGAGGGGAAAGGTGAGACCCCTCAGTGCTGAGAACCCACAGTACAATATCAGGGGGGTGAGGGGAAAGGTGAGACCCCTCAGTGCTGAGAACCCACAGTACAATATCAGGGGGGTGAGGGGAAAGGTGAGACCCCTCAGAGGTGAGAACCCACAGTACAATATCAGGGGGTGAGGGGAAAGGTGAGACCCCTCAGAGGTGAGAACCCACAGTACAATATCAGGGGGGTGAGGGGAAAGGTGAGACCCCTCAGAGGTGAGAACCCACAGTACAATATCAGGGGGGTGAGGGGAAAGGTGAGACCCCTCAGAGGTGAGAACCCACAGTACAATATCAGGGGGGTGAGGGGAAAGGTGAGACCCCTCAGTGCTGAGAACCCACAGTACAATATCAGGAGGGTGAGGGGAAAGGTGAGACCCCTCAGTGCTGAGAACCCACAGTACAATATCAGGGGCGTGAGGGGAAAGGTAAGACCCCTCAGAGGTGAGAACCCACAGTACAATATCAGGGGGGTGAGGGGAAAGGTGAGACCCCTCAGTGCTGAGAACCCACAGTACAATATCAGGGGGGTGAGGGGAAAGGTAAGACCCCTCAGAGGTGAGAACCCACAGTACAATATCAGGGGGGTGAGGGGAAAGGTGAGACCCCTCAGTGCTGAGAACCCACAGTACAATATCAGGGGGGTGAGGGGAAAGGTAAGACCCCTCAGTGCTGAGAACCCACAGTACAATATCAGGGGGGTGAGGGGAAAGGTGAGACCCCTCAGTGCTGAGAACCCACAGTACAATATCAGGGTGTGAGGGGAAAGGTGAGACCCCTCAGTGCTGAGAACCCACAGTACAATATCAGGGGGGTGAGGGGAAAGGTAAGAGCCCTCAGTGATGAGAACCCACAGTACAATATCAGGGGGGTGAGGGGAAAGGTGAGACCCCTCAGTGCTGAGAACCCACAGTACAATATCAGGGGGGTGAGGGGAAAGGTGAGACCCCTCAGAGGTGAGAACCCACAGTACAATATCAGGGGGTGAGGGGAAAGGGAAGACCCCTCAGTGCTGAGAACCCACAGTACAATATCAGGGGGTGAGGGGAAAGGTGAGACCCCTCAGAGGTGAGAACCCACAGTACAATATCAGGGGGTGAGGGGAAAGGGAAGACCCCTCAGTGCTGAGAACCCACAGTACAATATCAGGGGTGTGAGGGGAAAGGTGAGACCCCTCAGTGCTGAGAACCCACAGTACAATATCAGGGGGGTGAGGGGAAAGGTGAGACCCCTCAGTGCTGGGAACCCACAGTACAATATCAGGGGCGTGAGGGGAAAGGTAAGAGCCTTCAGTGATGAGAACCCACAGTACAATATCAGGGGGGTGAGGGGAAAGGTGAGACCCCTCAGAGATGAGAACCCACAGTACAATATCAGGGGGGTGAGGGGAAAGGTGAGACCCCTCAGAGGTGAGAACCCACAGTACAATATCAGGGGGGTGAGGGGAAAGGTGAGACCCCTCAGTGCTGAGAACCCACAGTACAATATCAGGAGGGTGAGGGGAAAGGTGAGACCCCTCAGTGCTGAGAACCCACAGTACAATATCAGGGGCGTGAGGGGAAAGGTAAGACCCCTCAGAGGTGAGAACCCACAGTACAATATCAGGGGGGTGAGGGGAAAGGTGAGACCCCTCAGTGCTGAGAACCCACAGTACAATATCAGGGGGGTGAGGGGAAAGGTAAGACCCCTCAGAGGTGAGAACCCACAGTACAATATCAGGGGGGTGAGGGGAAAGGTGAGACCCCTCAGTGCTGAGAACCCACAGTACAATATCAGGGGGGTGAGGGGAAAGGTAAGACCCCTCAGTGCTGAGAACCCACAGTACAATATCAGGGGGGTGAGGGGAAAGGTGAGACCCCTCAGTGCTGAGAACCCACAGTACAATATCAGGGTGTGAGGGGAAAGGTGAGACCCCTCAGTGCTGAGAACCCACAGTACAATATCAGGGGGGTGAGGGGAAAGGTAAGAGCCCTCAGTGATGAGAACCCACAGTACAATATCAGGGGGGTGAGGGGAAAGGTGAGACCCCTCAGTGCTGAGAACCCACAGTACAATATCAGGGGGGTGAGGGGAAAGGTGAGACCCCTCAGAGGTGAGAACCCACAGTACAATATCAGGGGGTGAGGGGAAAGGGAAGACCCCTCAGTGCTGAGAACCCACAGTACAATATCAGGGGGTGAGGGGAAAGGTGAGACCCCTCAGAGGTGAGAACCCACAGTACAATATCAGGGGGTGAGGGGAAAGGGAAGACCCCTCAGTGCTGAGAACCCACAGTACAATATCAGGGGTGTGAGGGGAAAGGTGAGACCCCTCAGGGCTGAGAACCCACAGTACAATATCAGGGGGGTGAGGGGAAAGGTGAGACCCCTCAGTGCTGGGAACCCACAGTACAATATCAGGGGCGTGAGGGGAAAGGTAAGAGCCTTCAGTGATGAGAACCCACAGTACAATATCAGGGGGGTGAGGGGAAAGGTGAGACCCCTCAGAGATGAGAACCCACAGTACAATATCAGGGGGGTGAGGGGAAAGGTGAGACCCCTCAGTGCTGAGAACCCACAGTACAATATCAGGGGGTGAGGGGAAAGGTGAGACCCCTCAGTGCTGAGAACCCACAGTACAATATCAGGGGGTGAGGGGAAAGGTGAGACCCCTCAGTGATGAGAACCCACAGTACAATATCAGGGGGGTGAGAGGAAAGGTGAGACCCCTCAGTGCTGAGAACCCCCACTACAATATCAAGGGGGTGAGGGGAAAGGTGAGACCCCTCAGTGCCGAGAACCTACAGTACAATATCAGGGGGGTGAGGGGAAAGGTGAGACCCCTCAGTGCTGAGAACCCACAGTACAATATCAGGGGGGTGAGGGGAAAGGTGAGACCCCTCAGTGCTGAGAACCCACAGTACAATATCAGGGGGGTGAGGGGAAAGGTGAGACCCCTCAGAGGTGAGAACCCACAGTACAATATCAGGGGGGTGAGGGGAAAGGTGAGACCCCTCAGAGGTGAGAACCCACAGTACAATATCAGGGGGTGAGGGGAAAGGGAAGACCCCTCAGTGCTGAGAACCCACAGTACAATATCAGGGGGGTGAGGGGAAAGGTGAGACCCCTCAGAGGTGAGAACCCACAGTACAATATCAGGGGCGTGAGGGGAAAGGGAAGACCCCTCAGTGCTGAGAACCCACAGTACAATATCAGGGGTGTGAGGGGAAAGGTGAGACCCCTCAGTGCTGAGAACCCACAGTACAATATCAGGGGGGTGAGGGGAAAGGTGAGACCCCTCAGTGCTGAGAACCCACAGTACAATATCAGGGGCGTGAGGGGAAGGGTGAGACCCCTCAGTGCTGAGAATCCACAGTACAATATCAGGGGGGTGAGGGGAAAGGTGAGACCCCTCAGAGGTGAGAACCCACAGTACAATATCAGGGGGGTGAGGGGAAAGGTGAGACCCCTCAGTGCTGAGAACCCACAGTACAATATCAGGGGGGTGAGAGGAAAGGTGAGACCCCTCAGTGCTGAGAACCCACAGTACAATATCAGGAGGGTGAGGGGAAAGGTGAGACCCCTCAGTGCCGAGAACCCACAGTACAATATCAGGGTGTGAGGGGAAAGGTGAGACCCCTCAGTGCTGAGAACCCACAGTACAATATCAGGGGCGTGAGGGGAAAGGTAAGAGCCCTCAGTGATGAGAACCCACAGTACAATATCAGGGGGGTGAGGGGAAAGGTGAGACCCCTCAGAGATGAGAACCCACAGTACAATATCGGGGGGGTGAGGGGAAAGGTGAGACCTCTCAGTGCTGAGAACCCACAGTACAATATCAGGGGGTGAGGGGAAAGGTGAGACCCCTCAGTGATGAGAACCCACAGTACAATATCAGGGGGGAGAGGGGAAAGGTGAGACCCCTCAGTGATGAGAACCCACAGTACAATATCAGGGGGGAGAGGGGAAAGGTGAGACCCCTCAGTGCAGAGAACCCACAGTACAATATCAGGGGGGTGAGGGGAAAGGTGAGACCCCTCAGTGATGTGAACCCACAGTACAATATCAGGGGGGAGAGGGGAAAGGTGAGACCCCTCAGTGCTGAGAACCCACAGTACAATATCAGGGGGGTGAGGGGAAAGGTGAGACCCCTCAGTGCTGAGAACCCACAGTACAATATCAGGAGGTGAGGGGAAAGGTGAGACCCCTCAGTGCTGAGAACCCACAGTACAATATCAGGGGGTGAGGGGAAAGGTAAGACCCCTCAGAGGTGAGAACCCACAGTACAATATCAGGGGGGTGAGGGGAAAGGTGAGACCCCTCAGAGGTGAGAACCCACAGTACAATATCAGGGGGGTGAGGGGAAAGGTGAGACCCCTCAGAGGTGAGAACCCACAGTACAATATCAGGGGGTGAGGGGAAAGGTGAGACCCCTCAGTGCTGAGAACCCACAGTACAATAATAAGGGGGGTGAGGGGAAAGGTGAGACCCCTCAGTGCTGAGAACCCACAGTACAATAA
>CM074724.1:3019955-3121657 GCA_037306005.1 Rhinophrynus dorsalis | reverse complement strand
ATAGTGTCAGTTAGTAACCCTTCTAGTATCTTACCCACTATGGAAGTCACATAGATCTGAATAGTGTCAGTTAGTAACCCTTCTAGTATCTTACCCACTATGGAAGTCACATAGTACTGAATAGTGTCAGTTAGTAACCCTTCTAGTATCTTACCCACTATGGAAGTCACATAGATCTGAATAGTGTCAGTTAGTAACCCTTCTAGTATCTTACCCACTATGGAAGTCACATAGATCTGAATAGTGTCAGTTAGTAACCCTTCTAGTATCTTACCCACTATGGAAGTCACATAGTTCTGAATAGTGTCAGTTAGTAACCCTTCTAGTATCTTACCCACTATGGAAGTCACATAGATCTGAATAGTGTCAGTTAGTAACCCTTCTAGTATCTTACCCACTATGGAAGTCACATAGTACTGAATAGTGTCAGTTAGTAACCCTTCTAGTATCTTACCCACTATGGAAGTCACATAGTACTGAATAGTGTCAGTTAGTAACCATTCTAGTATCTTACCCACTATGGAAGTCACATAGTTCTAAATACTGTCAGTTAGTAACCCTTCTAGTATCTTACCCACTATGGAAGTCACATAGATCTGAATAGTGTCAGTTAGTAACCCTTCTAGTATCTTACCCACTATGGAAGTCAAGCTCACAGGTCTATAATTTCCTGGTTTGGATCTTGCTCCCTTTTTATAAAAAGGAACTACATCAGCTTTTCTCCAGTCACAAGGGTACAAGGGTTTCCTTATCCCGCTTACCCCTACCCGGGTACTTTGGGTAGAATGGAAGCAGGGGGGCTCTCTTGCTCCTGTACGTCACATCTATTGATCTAATATCCAAATTGGCTGGGAGATCAGTGGCTGGGGGGCATTAGAAGTGGTCCTGATGTCCCACCACGAGGTCTGACTTTTCTTTTTCAAAGGGGCTAGTTGAGGCGAAGATCCCTGCCTTCTCTTAGCTGGTAGGTAACGTTTTTGTTTTGTTTTACAGAGCGGCAGTGGTAGTTGGTTAATACCTTTAATACATTACAATGCATTAACATTAATAACACAAGTATTTTATTTCTATCCCTTTAAAGGGCATATATATATATATATATATATATATTATTGTGTTCTATAGGTGCTCTGCCAATGGAAGAAGACTTAGTGAAAAGCTCAAAGGTGATCTGTGCAGCCTAAACCTGCATTGAGGGTGTGAACCTACCCCCCCTTGGCTGGCACACAGTCTGGACGTATTCCACTCTCAGGCATATGTTTATCTGGTTGGCATGCCCCTTGGCTGGCACACAGTCTGGACATTTACCACTCTCAGACACAAGCTTATCCAGTTGCCCTGGGCCCTCAGAGGTGTGACATCAGGCCACATACAGAGGATCTATGGTAACTGAACAGGACAGAGACTGGGCCAGGAGACTTTGCTCTCGTTTTCAGTCTCTTCCTGGGTAAATTCGGAGGTCTCTTTCAGTAACTGTCATGTCTGCCTCCATGGACCTGTCATCCTGCCAGTAATTGTCATGTCTGCCTCCATGGACCGTCATCCTGCCAGTAACTGTCATGTCCTCCTCCATGGACCTGATATCCTGCCAGTAACTGTCATGTCTCCTCCATGGACCTGTCATCCTGCCAGTAATTGTCATGTCTGCCTCCATGGACCGTCATCCTGCCAGTAACTGTCATGTCCTCCTCCATGGACCTGATATCCTGCCAGTAACTGTCATGTCTCCTCCATGGACCTGTCATCCTGCCAGTAATTGTCATGTCTGCCTCCATGGACCGTCATCCTGCCAGTAACTGTCATGTCCTCCTCCATGGACCTGATATCCTGCCAGTAACTGTCATGTCTGCCTCCATGGACCTGATATCCTGCCAGTAACTGTCATGTCCTCCTCCATGCACTTGACATCCCGCCAGTAACTGTCATGTCTGCGTCCATGGACCTGACATTCTTCCAGTAACTGTCATGTCCGCCTCCATGGGCCTGACATCCTGCCAGTAACTGTCATTTCCGCCTCCATGAACCTGACATCCTGCCAGTAACTGTCATGTCCTCCTCCCATGGACCTGAGATCCTGCCAGTAACTGTCATGTCCTCCTCCATGGACCTGATATACTGCCAGTAACTGTCATGTCTGCCTCCATGGACCTGACATCCTGCCAGTAACTGTCATGTCTGCCTCCATGGACCTGACATCCCGCCAGTAACTGTCATGTCCGCCTCCATGGACCTGACATCCTGCCAGTAACTGTCATGTCCGCCTCCATGGACCTGACATCCTGCCAGTAACTGTCATGTCCTCTTCCCATGGACCTGATATACTGCCAGTAACTGTCATGTCTGCCTCCATGGACCTGCTATCCTGCCAGTAACTGTCATGTCCGCCTCCATGGACCTGACATCCTGCCAGTAACTGTCATGTCCGCCTCCATGGACCTGACATCCTGCCAGTAACTGTCATGTCCTCTTCCCATGGACCTGATATACTGCCAGTAACTGTCATGTCTGCCTCCATGGACCTGCTATCCTGTCAGTAACTGTCATGTCTGCCTCCATGGACCTGCTATCCTGCCAGTAACTGTCATGTCCGCCTCCATGGACCTGACATCCTGCCAGTAACTGTCATGTCCGCCTCCATGGACCTGACATCCTGCCAGTAACTGTCATGTCCTCTTCCCATGGACCTGATATACTGCCAGTAACTGTCATGTCTGCCTCCATGGACCTGACATCCTGCCAGTAACTGTCATGTCCTCTTCCCATGGACCTGACATCCTGCCAGTAACTGTCATGTCCTCCTCCATGGACCTCACACACTGCCAATAACTGTCATGTCTACCCCCATGGACCTGACATCCTGCCAGTAACTATCATGTCCGCCTCAATGGACCTCACACACTGCAAGTAACTGTCATGTCCGCCCCCATGGATCAAATATCCAGGAGTGATTGGAGATCTTACCTCTTGAATCAAAGAGCAAGGATAAAATTGAGGGGGCATTAGGATTTTTTGTCCATTGTAAGGTAAGTACGGGGTTACCAGGAGGTGTTACTTCCCCCTTATTGCACAACATGTGTATTTCTCCTATAAGGATACTTTATTCGGTAAAACAGACAGATGACACTACAGAATAGTAACGGAGGAAAAGAAAGACAAAGGGGCGATGTTTGGGTTCAGCCACCAATCACATCGTACTTGCGCTTTAGTGGACAGATGCCACGCAATGCAATGCCAGCCATACACAGCAGGTGGAGCAGTGCCTGGGCAAGCCACCAGAAGCATTCTAAATTACCATTGACTTCAATGTGGCCTGTGCGTTTTAACCCCTTCATTGCGATGGAGTTCCCCAGCCAATTGCTATGCAGTGCAGTAGGAGCATATCCAGCACTCAAGGGGTTAAAAAAACATGTAACACATTGAGTGCCAGAGAATGTTTGCATTGAAATGGTTTGTGATGCATTGTACGCCCCACTGGCACTCAAAGGGTTAATACAATAAGAGAGAGGATTCGTCCAGTTGGATTGCCCCAGAGAAGTAAAACACGCCCCCTGCATCAGGAGTGATTAATATGTGCCAGTGGGTCAGTCCACACCTAGACTGTAAGCTCTGTAGTCAAATGTGTTGTGTGTCCCACTACACATGAACACACAGTGGGGAAATTCTGCAGAAACCACTTGTGCTGTAGGGGATAGATACAAATCCACACTGATTTATACTGGAGTTTAGCATTCTAAGGGTTAAATATTTATATGGGTACGAAATGGGCAAGAACTCACCTAAAGCCCATCGCTCAGTCAGCTCACCGCACAGGAGAATGTGTATCAGAGAGGGGAGACAGAGAATGAGACACACAGGGAGGTGGGGGTCAGAGACCGAGCGAGGGAGACACACGGGGAGGTGGGGGTCAGAGACCGACAGGAAGGGGGGCTGAGATAGAAGAGGGGGGAAAGGTGTGTTTGTGTGTGTATGTATACATATATATATATTTTCTTCCATAGTTAGTTGTTATAGTAACTTTAAATATAGAGGTAATAGTTCTACATACAGACAGAGACAAACAGACAGATAGAGAGGGAGGTAGGGAGAATGAGAGAAGGAAAGAAAGAGAGGAGAGAGAAAGGGCAGAAGAGAGGAGAAGGGAGAGAGGAGATGAGAAGAGAGATGAGAAGGGAGAGGAGAAGAGAGAAAAGAGGGGAGAGTAGAAGGGAGAGGAGAAGAGAGAGGAGAAGAGAGTGGAGAAGGGAGAGGAGAAGGGAGAGGAGAGAACAGAGAGGAGAGGGGAGAGGAGAAGGGAAAGGAGAAGAGAGAGGAGAAGGGAGAGGAGAGAAGAGAGAGGAGAAGAGAAGAGAAGGGAGAGGAGAAGGGAGAAGAAAAGAGAGAGGAGAAGAGAAGGGAGAGGAGAGGAGAAGAGAGAGGAGAAGGGAGAGGAGAAGAGAGAGGAGACAAGAAGAGAGGGGAGAGGAGAAGGGAGAGGAGAAGGGACAGGAGTGGAGAGGGAGGTGGGTGATGGATATGGAGGGGGCAGGAGTTGTAATGGGGAGTTTGTCAGATAAAATTTGGCAGGGATTGTGGACTCTGATACACGGCTGTGTATTTGTTTTCCCACTGTGACATGTCAGACCTTGTACTACTAATAGGAATGTTTGGTCCCTGAGCAGGTGGGTGAGGGGAAAGGTGAGACCCCTCAGAGGTGAGAACCCACAGTACAATATCAGGGGGGTGAGGGGAAAGGTGAGACCCCTCAGTGCTGAGAACCCACAGTACAATATCAGGGGGGTGAGGGGAAAGGTGAGACCCCTCAGTGCTGAGAACCCACAGTACAATATCAGGGGGGTGAGGGGAAAGGTGAGACCCCTCAGAGGTGAGAACCCACAGTACAATATCAGGGGGTGAGGGGAAAGGTGAGACCCCTCAGAGGTGAGAACCCACAGTACAATATCAGGGGGGTGAGGGGAAAGGTGAGACCCCTCAGAGGTGAGAACCCACAGTACAATATCAGGGGGGTGAGGGGAAAGGTGAGACCCCTCAGAGGTGAGAACCCACAGTACAATATCAGGGGGGTGAGGGGAAAGGTGAGACCCCTCAGTGCTGAGAACCCACAGTACAATATCAGGAGGGTGAGGGGAAAGGTGAGACCCCTCAGTGCTGAGAACCCACAGTACAATATCAGGGGCGTGAGGGGAAAGGTAAGACCCCTCAGAGGTGAGAACCCACAGTACAATATCAGGGGGGTGAGGGGAAAGGTGAGACCCCTCAGTGCTGAGAACCCACAGTACAATATCAGGGGGGTGAGGGGAAAGGTAAGACCCCTCAGAGGTGAGAACCCACAGTACAATATCAGGGGGGTGAGGGGAAAGGTGAGACCCCTCAGTGCTGAGAACCCACAGTACAATATCAGGGGGGTGAGGGGAAAGGTAAGACCCCTCAGTGCTGAGAACCCACAGTACAATATCAGGGGGGTGAGGGGAAAGGTGAGACCCCTCAGTGCTGAGAACCCACAGTACAATATCAGGGTGTGAGGGGAAAGGTGAGACCCCTCAGTGCTGAGAACCCACAGTACAATATCAGGGGGGTGAGGGGAAAGGTAAGAGCCCTCAGTGATGAGAACCCACAGTACAATATCAGGGGGGTGAGGGGAAAGGTGAGACCCCTCAGTGCTGAGAACCCACAGTACAATATCAGGGGGGTGAGGGGAAAGGTGAGACCCCTCAGAGGTGAGAACCCACAGTACAATATCAGGGGGTGAGGGGAAAGGGAAGACCCCTCAGTGCTGAGAACCCACAGTACAATATCAGGGGGTGAGGGGAAAGGTGAGACCCCTCAGAGGTGAGAACCCACAGTACAATATCAGGGGGTGAGGGGAAAGGGAAGACCCCTCAGTGCTGAGAACCCACAGTACAATATCAGGGGTGTGAGGGGAAAGGTGAGACCCCTCAGTGCTGAGAACCCACAGTACAATATCAGGGGGGTGAGGGGAAAGGTGAGACCCCTCAGTGCTGGGAACCCACAGTACAATATCAGGGGCGTGAGGGGAAAGGTAAGAGCCTTCAGTGATGAGAACCCACAGTACAATATCAGGGGGGTGAGGGGAAAGGTGAGACCCCTCAGAGATGAGAACCCACAGTACAATATCAGGGGGGTGAGGGGAAAGGTGAGACCCCTCAGAGGTGAGAACCCACAGTACAATATCAGGGGGGTGAGGGGAAAGGTGAGACCCCTCAGTGCTGAGAACCCACAGTACAATATCAGGAGGGTGAGGGGAAAGGTGAGACCCCTCAGTGCTGAGAACCCACAGTACAATATCAGGGGCGTGAGGGGAAAGGTAAGACCCCTCAGAGGTGAGAACCCACAGTACAATATCAGGGGGGTGAGGGGAAAGGTGAGACCCCTCAGTGCTGAGAACCCACAGTACAATATCAGGGGGGTGAGGGGAAAGGTAAGACCCCTCAGAGGTGAGAACCCACAGTACAATATCAGGGGGGTGAGGGGAAAGGTGAGACCCCTCAGTGCTGAGAACCCACAGTACAATATCAGGGGGGTGAGGGGAAAGGTAAGACCCCTCAGTGCTGAGAACCCACAGTACAATATCAGGGGGGTGAGGGGAAAGGTGAGACCCCTCAGTGCTGAGAACCCACAGTACAATATCAGGGTGTGAGGGGAAAGGTGAGACCCCTCAGTGCTGAGAACCCACAGTACAATATCAGGGGGGTGAGGGGAAAGGTAAGAGCCCTCAGTGATGAGAACCCACAGTACAATATCAGGGGGGTGAGGGGAAAGGTGAGACCCCTCAGTGCTGAGAACCCACAGTACAATATCAGGGGGGTGAGGGGAAAGGTGAGACCCCTCAGAGGTGAGAACCCACAGTACAATATCAGGGGGTGAGGGGAAAGGGAAGACCCCTCAGTGCTGAGAACCCACAGTACAATATCAGGGGGTGAGGGGAAAGGTGAGACCCCTCAGAGGTGAGAACCCACAGTACAATATCAGGGGGTGAGGGGAAAGGGAAGACCCCTCAGTGCTGAGAACCCACAGTACAATATCAGGGGTGTGAGGGGAAAGGTGAGACCCCTCAGGGCTGAGAACCCACAGTACAATATCAGGGGGGTGAGGGGAAAGGTGAGACCCCTCAGTGCTGGGAACCCACAGTACAATATCAGGGGCGTGAGGGGAAAGGTAAGAGCCTTCAGTGATGAGAACCCACAGTACAATATCAGGGGGGTGAGGGGAAAGGTGAGACCCCTCAGAGATGAGAACCCACAGTACAATATCAGGGGGGTGAGGGGAAAGGTGAGACCCCTCAGTGCTGAGAACCCACAGTACAATATCAGGGGGTGAGGGGAAAGGTGAGACCCCTCAGTGCTGAGAACCCACAGTACAATATCAGGGGGTGAGGGGAAAGGTGAGACCCCTCAGTGATGAGAACCCACAGTACAATATCAGGGGGGTGAGAGGAAAGGTGAGACCCCTCAGTGCTGAGAACCCCCACTACAATATCAAGGGGGTGAGGGGAAAGGTGAGACCCCTCAGTGCCGAGAACCTACAGTACAATATCAGGGGGGTGAGGGGAAAGGTGAGACCCCTCAGTGCTGAGAACCCACAGTACAATATCAGGGGGGTGAGGGGAAAGGTGAGACCCCTCAGTGCTGAGAACCCACAGTACAATATCAGGGGGGTGAGGGAAAGGTGAGACCCCTCAGAGGTGAGAACCCACAGTACAATATCAGGGGGGTGAGGGGAAAGGTGAGACCCCTCAGAGGTGAGAACCCACAGTACAATATCAGGGGGTGAGGGGAAAGGGAAGACCCCTCAGTGCTGAGAACCCACAGTACAATATCAGGGGGGTGAGGGGAAAGGTGAGACCCCTCAGAGGTGAGAACCCACAGTACAATATCAGGGGCGTGAGGGGAAAGGGAAGACCCCTCAGTGCTGAGAACCCACAGTACAATATCAGGGGTGTGAGGGGAAAGGTGAGACCCCTCAGTGCTGAGAACCCACAGTACAATATCAGGGGGGTGAGGGGAAAGGTGAGACCCCTCAGTGCTGAGAACCCACAGTACAATATCAGGGGCGTGAGGGGAAGGGTGAGACCCCTCAGTGCTGAGAATCCACAGTACAATATCAGGGGGGTGAGGGGAAAGGTGAGACCCCTCAGAGGTGAGAACCCACAGTACAATATCAGGGGGGTGAGGGGAAAGGTGAGACCCCTCAGTGCTGAGAACCCACAGTACAATATCAGGGGGGTGAGAGGAAAGGTGAGACCCCTCAGTGCTGAGAACCCACAGTACAATATCAGGAGGGTGAGGGGAAAGGTGAGACCCCTCAGTGCCGAGAACCCACAGTACAATATCAGGGTGTGAGGGGAAGGTGAGACCCCTCAGTGCTGAGAACCCACAGTACAATATCAGGGGCGTGAGGGGAAAGGTAAGAGCCCTCAGTGATGAGAACCCACAGTACAATATCAGGGGGGTGAGGGGAAAGGTGAGACCCCTCAGAGATGAGAACCCACAGTACAATATCGGGGGGGTGAGGGGAAAGGTGAGACCTCTCAGTGCTGAGAACCCACAGTACAATATCAGGGGGTGAGGGGAAAGGTGAGACCCCTCAGTGATGAGAACCCACAGTACAATATCAGGGGGGAGAGGGGAAAGGTGAGACCCCTCAGTGATGAGAACCCACAGTACAATATCAGGGGGGAGAGGGGAAAGGTGAGACCCCTCAGTGCAGAGAACCCACAGTACAATATCAGGGGGGTGAGGGGAAAGGTGAGACCCCTCAGTGATGTGAACCCACAGTACAATATCAGGGGGGAGAGGGGAAAGGTGAGACCCCTCAGTGCTGAGAACCCACAGTACAATATCAGGGGGGTGAGGGGAAAGGTGAGACCCCTCAGTGCTGAGAACCCACAGTACAATATCAGGAGGTGAGGGGAAAGGTGAGACCCCTCAGTGCTGAGAACCCACAGTACAATATCAGGGGGTGAGGGGAAAGGTAAGACCCCTCAGAGGTGAGAACCCACAGTACAATATCAGGGGGGTGAGGGGAAAGGTGAGACCCCTCAGAGGTGAGAACCCACAGTACAATATCAGGGGGGTGAGGGGAAAGGTGAGACCCCTCAGAGGTGAGAACCCACAGTACAATATCAGGGGGTGAGGGGAAAGGTGAGACCCCTCAGTGCTGAGAACCCACAGTACAATATCAGGGGGGTGAGGGGAAAGGTGAGACCCCTCAGTGCTGAGAACCCACAGTACAATATCAGGGGCGTGAGGGGAAAGGTGAGACCCCTCAGTGCTGAGAATCCACAGTACAATATCAGGGGGGTGAGGGGAAAGGTGAGACCCCTCAGAGGTGAGAACCCACAGTACAATATCAGGGGGGTGAGGGGAAAGGTGAGACCCTCAGTGCTGAGAACCCACAGTACAATATCAGGGGGGTGAGAGGAAAGGTGAGACCCCTCAGTGCTGAGAACCCACAGTACAATATCAGGGGGGTGAGGGGAAAGGTGAGACCCCTCAGTGCTGAGAACCCACAGTACAATATCAGGGGGGTGAGGGGAAAGGTGAGACCCTCAGTGATGAGAACCCACAGTACAATATCAGGGGGGAGAGGGGAAAGGTGAGACCCCTCAGAGGTGAGAACCCACAGTACAATATCAGGGGGTGAGGGGAAAGATAAGACCCCTCAGAGGTGAGAACCCACAGTACAATATCAGGAGGGTGAGGGGAAAGGTGAGACCCCTCAGTGCTGAGAACCCACAGTACAATATCAGGGGGGTGAGGGGAAAGGTGAGACCCCTCAGTGCTAAGAACCCACAGTACAATATCTGGGGGTGAGGGGAAAAGTGAGACCCCTCAGAGGTGAGAACCCACAGTACAATATCAGGGGTGAGGGGAATCTCAGGTCCGGGAGGTCTTTAGTGATCTCTCCTGGTAGTGGGGGGGGAGGTCCATACACAGAGCAGTGGAGCGCGGGGGGGAGGTTGGATGCCGGATCAGTTCAGGGAATGTTCAGGATTTCACAACAGCCTGTGATTTCATGAAACCAGATGATTTCCTATAAATGAGAGGAGTCAGAGTCCTGGCACAGCCCAGTACGGCCAGGGTCTGGCACAGTCTGGTATGCCCAGGGACTGGCACAGCCGTACTGTTCAGTGGTAAATCTCATGGCCATAGAAAGCAGAGAAGCAGAGAAAGGCAACGATCTCATTGAATTTCATTGGTAGCAGTGAAAAGGCAGAAATGTTACGCACTCTCTATATATGAGAAATGTAATGGGAAAAAAACAGTAAACTGAAACTTTCCTGTGAAAATTCTGTGAAAAAAGAGGCGTTTGTGAATCATCTGAATGTTCCCAGAGCTATGTGTAATGTTTCTATTATCTCGATCCATTTCTGGTACAACTCTGACATCTACAGTTCAGCCTGGGAACTGCTTGATAGTTCAAGTAGCTCTTCTACATTTGGGTCCTCAGGGCTCAATACTATTGCCACCAGTAAAAGTGGCGGTAATGGTAAAAAAAAAAAGACTGACCTATATACCTCTGCTATCTGCTATTCTATAGCTGGCCTGGTACGTGGAACAACCAACACTGGTTGCCAAAACTCACATTTTGGCCAAATGCCTGTTGCTGGTTTTTGTTCCCACAACTCGCGAAATGGCGCAAATTATAGAAACATAAATGGAAAAAAAGCCAACTCTCGTACGAATGACATGAATTTAGAGACTAAAAAAAAACAGTTAATTTGTGCAGATTTGACACTAGTAGACACTGGACTCTCACCCTGAAAATTTGGAACCCTGAGACCATGAGATTTGGGTCAAAACCTGAGATTTCCCAGGTATGATAATCCATTCTGTCCATCTTTAGAATGTATTAGGGCCCCATACCTTCCAAGTGCCCCTATTTAGGAGATATTAGGGTTATGTCCCTTTAAGATATATTAGGGTTTCATATCTCTCAAGTGTCCCTCTTAGGAGATATTAGGAGTCCATACCTGCCGTGTGTCCCTTATTAGGAGATGTTAGGGCTCCAAATCTCCCAAGTGTTCATCTTTAAATTATGTTAGGGTTCCCAAGAATACCTCATAGATATTAGGGCTCTGTACCTCCCGGGCGTCCCTCTTTAGAAGATATTGTGGGTCCATACCTCCCAAATTTCCCTCTTTAGGAGATATTAGGGGTCAGTACCTCCCAAGTGTCCCTCTTCAGAAGATATTGTGGGTCCATACCTCCCAAGCATCCATCTTTAGGAGATATTAGGGGTCTGTACCTCCCAAGTGTCCCTCTTTAGAAGATATTGTGGGTCCATACCTCCCAAGTGTCCATCTTTAGGAGATATTAGGGGTCAGTACCTCCCAAATGTCCCTCTTTAGAAGATATTGTGGGTCCATACCTCCCAAGTGTCCCTCTTTAAGATAAATTATGATTTAATACCACCTGTGTCCCTTTTAGGAGATATTAGGGGTCCATACCTCCCAAGTGTCCCTCATTTAGAGATGTTAGGGACCCATATCTCCCAGGTGTCACTCATTGGAGATATTAGGGTACATTCCTCCCAGGCTTTAGGGTTCCATATTTCCCAAGTGTTCCTGTTTGGGAGATGTTAGGGTTCTACACAGGCAGTGTAGATGAGGAAATGCGTTAGAGAAGGTGCATGGGGTGGAAGGGTGGGCTAATAGGGAGATGCCTATGTTAAAGTGTTAGTAATGTCTAAAAAAAACTTTTTTGCATTTAGAAGAGCTTAAAAAGCTGATCTAAATGCAAAAAAACGTATCTCTCAAACCGCTATGGTTTAAGAGAGACGGGCGTTTAAAGTTTGATTTCTCCTACTGACAGCTGTAAAGCTGCCAGCAGGAGATCTGTGTCGGTCGACACGGTGACGCTTGAGAAGTGCCGGAATCTCATTATTTACACAGAATCCCTTCACTGGAATGGTCTAAAACGTGTGCCTGAACCACAAGTGTCCCTC
This sequence comes from Rhinophrynus dorsalis, assembly GCA_037306005.1. NCBI lineage: Eukaryota > Metazoa > Chordata > Amphibia > Anura > Rhinophrynidae > Rhinophrynus > Rhinophrynus dorsalis. Next base: position 3,109,693 of record CM074724.1, on the reverse strand, counting down.
TCTGGCAATTTGAAATGTTGGGAGGTATGAAACTTGCCTCCACCTTCTCCACCCTCATTGTGGGGTGGCTGGTACCCAATGTCAGGTACCGAAGCCTTGAAGATAAATTGTAAGTGGCACATTCGTATTTACACAGGTGATAACGTATAAAGCAGAATTACTGGGAGGGGAACATAGAGTTTACACCATCTCCCTCATACAAAACTCTGCTCATGCCACTCTGTAAACACTACAACCACCCTCAAAGAGAAACCCAATGCACTGCAATGCAAAGTGGTGGATACCTCTCTGGTACTCAAAGGGTTAATCCACTAGGTCGTGACCACATTCAACAAGCCTAGAGAATGTGTAGCTGGCCCAAAAACAAAGGGGAAAAAAAATAATAAAAGCCTACGGCACCTGGTATTCCCAGGCGGTCTCCCATCCAGGTACTATCCAGGCTTGTATGGCCGTAGGCGGAAGGTAGCCTTTCACAAGGCGCTTTCACTCCAAGGACCACATTCAACAAGCCTAGAGAATGTGTAGCTGGCCCAAAAACAAAGGGGAAAAAAAAAAAAAGCCTACAGCACCTGGTATTCCCAGGCTGTCTCCCATCCAGGTACTATCCAGGCCAGAGCCTGCTTCACTTCCAAGTTCGGACGGGTTTGGGTGCATTCAGGGTTGTATGGTTGTAGGCGAAAGGGAGCCTTTCACGAGGCGCTTTCACTCCAAAGACCACATTCAACAAGCCTAGAGAATGTGTAGTTGGCCCAAAAACAAAGGGGGAAAAAAAAAAAAACCTACAGCACCTGGTATTCCCAGGCGGTCTCCCATCCAGGTACTATCCAGGCCAGAGCCTCCTTCACTTCCAAGTTCGGACGGGTTTGGGTGCATTCAGGCTTGTATGGCCGTAGGCGGAAGAAAGCCTTTCACAAGGCGCTTTCACTCCAAGGACCACATTCAACAAGCCTAGAGAATGTGTAGCTGGCCCAAAAACAAGGGAAAAAAAAAAAAAAAAGCCTACGGCGCCTGGTGTTCCCAGGCAGTCTCCCATCCAGGTACTATCCAGGCCAGAGCCTGCTTCACTTCCAAGTTCGGATGGGTTTGGGTGCATTCAGGCTTGTATGGCCGTAGGCGGAAAGGAGCTTTTCACAAGGCGCTTTCACTCCAAGGACCACATTCAACAAGCCTAGAGAATGTATAGCTGGCCCAAAAACAAAGGGGAAAAAAAAAAAAAAAAGCCTACGGCACCTGGTATTCCCAGGCGGTCTCCCATCCAGGTACTATCCAGGCCAGAGCCTGCTACACTTCCAAGTTCGGACAGGTTTGGGTGTATTCAAGCTTGTATGGCCGTAGGCGGAAGGAAGCCTTTCACAAGGCGCTTTGACTCCAAGGACCACATTCAACAAGCCTAGAGAATGTATAGCTGGCCCAAAAACAAAGGGGAAAAAAAAAAAAAAGCCTACAGCACCTGGTATTCCTAGGCGGTCTCCCATCCAGGTACTATCCAGGCCAGAGCCTGCTTCACTTCCAAGTTTGGACAGGTTTGGGTGCATTCAGGCTTGTATGGCGTAGGCAGAAGAAAGCCTTTCACAAGGCGCTTTCACTCCAAGGACCACATTCAACAAGCCTAGAGAATCTGTAGCTGGCCCAAAAACAAAGGGAAAAAAAAAAAAAAAAGCCTACGGCACCTGGTATTTCCAGGCGGTCTCCCATACAGGTACTGTACAGGGCAGAGCCTGCTTCACTTCCAAGTTCGGACGGGTTTGGGTGCATTCAGGCTTATATGGCCGTAGGCAGAAGGAAGCCTTTCACAAGGCGCTTTCACTCCAAGGACCACATTCAACAAGCCTAGAGAATCTGTAGCTGGCCCAAAAACAAAGGGAAAAAAAAAAAAAAGCCTACGGCACCTGGTATTTCCAGGCGGTCTCCCATACAGGTACTGTACAGGGCAGAGCCTGCTTCACTTCCAAGTTTGGATGGGTTTGGGTGCATTCAGGCTTATATGGCCGTAGGCAGAAGGAAGCCTTTCACAAGGCGATTTCACTCTAAGGACCACATTCAACAAGCCTAGAGAATGTGTAGCTGGGCCAAAAACAAAGGGGAAAAAAAAAAAAGCCTACAGCACCTGGTATTCCCAGGCGGTCTCCCAACCAGGTACTATCCAGGCCAGAGCCTGCTTCACTTCCAAGTTCGGACGGGTTTGGGTTCATTCAGGCTTGTATGGCCGTAGGCGGAAAGGAGTCTTTCACAAGGCGCTTTCACTCCAAGGACCACATTCAACAAGCCTAGAGAATGTGTAGCTGGGCCAAAAACAAAGGGGAAAAAAAAAAAAGCCTACAGCACCTGGTATTCCCAGGCGGTCTCCCAACCAGGTACTATCCAGGCCAGAGCCTGCTTCACTTCCAAGTTCGGACGGGTTTGGGTGCATTCAGGCTTGTATGGCCGTAGGCAGAAGGGAGTCTTTTACAAGTCGCTTTCAATCCAAGGACCACATTCAACAAGCCAAGAGAATGTGTAGCTGTCCCAAAAACAAAGGGGAAAAAAAAAAAAAAGCCTACGGCACCTGGTATTCCCAGGCGGTCTCCCATCCAGGTACTATCCAGGCCAAAGCCTGCTTCACTTCCAAGTTCGCGTTCATTCAGGCTTGTATGGCCGTAGGGGGAAGGGAGCCTTTCACAAGGCGCTTTCACTCCAAGGACCACATTCAACAAGCCTAGAGAATGTGTAGCTGGCCCAAAAACAAAGGGGAAAAAAAAAAAAAAGCCTACGCCACCTGGTATTCTCAGGCGGTCTCCCATCAATGTAGTATCCAGGACAGAGCCTGCTTCACTTCCAAGTTCGGACGGGTTTGGGTGCATTCAGACTTGTATGGCCGTAGGCGGAAGGGAGCCATTCCAAAGGCGCTTTCACTCTAAGGACCACATTCAACAAGCCTAGAGAATGTGTAGCTGGCCCAAAAACAAAGGAGAAAAAAAAAAAAAAGCCTTCGGCACCTGGTATTCCCAGGCGGTCTCCCATCCAGGTACTATGCAGGCCAGAGCCTGCTTCATTTCCAAGTTCGGACAGGTTTGGGTGCATTCAGGCTTGTATGGCCGTACGCAGAACAGAGCCTTTCACAAGGTGCTTTCACTCCAAGGACCACATTCAACAAGCCTAGAGAATGTGTAGCTGGCCCAAAAACAAAGGGTAAAAAAAAAAAAAAGCCTATGGCACCTGATATTCCCAGGCGGTCTCCCATCCAGGTACTATCCAGGCCAGAGCCTGCTTCACTTCTAAGTTCGAACGGGTTTGGGTGCATTCAGGCTTGAATGGTCGTAGTCGGAAGAGAGCCTTTCACAAGTCACTTTCACTCCAAGGACCACATTCAACAAGCCTAGAGAATGTGTAGCTGGCCCAAAAACAAAGGGGAAAAAAAAAAAAAAAGTCTACGGCACCTGGTATTCCCAGGCGGTCTCCCATCCAGGTACTATCCAGGCCAGAGCCTGCTATCACTTCCAAGTTCGGACGGGTTTGGGTGCATTCAGGCTTGTATGGCCGTAGTCGGAAGGGAGTCTTTCACAAGGCGCTTTCACTCTAAGGACCACATTCAACAAGCCTAGAGAATGTGTAGCTGGCCCAAAAACAAAGGGGAAAAAAAAAAAAAAGCCTACAGCACCTGGTATTCCCAGGCGGTCTCCCATGCAGGTACTATCCAGTACAGAGCCTGCTTCACTTCCAAGTTCGGACGGGTTTGGGTGCATTCAGGCTTCCATGGCCGTAGGCGGAAAGGAGCCTTTCACAAGGCGCTTTCACTCCATGGACCACATTCAACAAGCCTACAGAATGTGTAGCTGGCCCAAAAACAAAGGGGAAAAAAAAAAAAAAGCATACAGCACCTGGTATTCCCAGGCGGTCTCCCATCCAGGCCTGAGCCTGCTTCACTTCCAAATTCGGATGGGTTTGGGTGCATTCAGGCTTCTATGGCCGTAGGCAGAAGGGAGCCTTTCACAAGGCGCTTTCACTCTAAGGACCACATTCAACAAGCCTAGAGAATGTGTAGCTGGCCCAAAAACAAAGGGGAAAAAAAAAAAAAGTCTACAGCACCTGGTATTCCCAGGCGGTGTCCCATCCAGGGACTATCCAGGCCAGCGCCTGCTTCATTTCCAAGTTCGGACAGGTTTGGGTGCATTCAGGCTTGTATGGCGGTAGGCAGAAGGGAGCTTTTCACAAGGCGCCTTCACTCCAAGGACCACATTCAACAAGCCTAGAGAATGTGTAGCTGGCCCAAAAACAAAGGGAAAAAAAAAAAAAAGCCTACGGCACCTTGTATTCCCAGGCGGTCTCCCATCCAAGTACTATCTAGGACAGAGCCTGCTTCACTTCCAAGTTTCGACGGGTTTGGGTGCATTCAGGCTTCTATGGCCGTAAGCAGAAGGAAGCATTTCACAAGGCGCTTTCACTCTAAGGACCACATTCAAAAAGCCTAGAGAATGTGTAGCTGGCCCAAAAACAAAGGGGAAAAAAAAAAAAAGCCTACGGCACCTGGTATTCCCAGGCGGTCTCCCATCCAGGCCAGAGCCTGCTTCATTTCCAAGTTCGGACGGGTTTGGGTGCATTCAGGATTGTATGGCCATAGGCAGAAGGGAGTTTTTCACAAGGCGCTTTCACTCCAAGGACCACATTCAACAAGCCTAGAGAATGTGTAGCTGGCCCAAAAACAAAGGGGGAAAAAAAAAAAAGCCTACAGCACCTGGAATTCCCAGGCGGTCTCTGATCCAGGTACTATCCAGGCCAGAGCCTGCTTCACTTCCACGTTCGGACGGGTTTGGGTGCATTCAGGCTTGTATGGCCGTAGGTGGAAAGGAGCCTTTCACAAGGCGCTTTCACTCCAAGGACCACATTCAACAAGCCTAGAGAATGTGTAGCTGGCCCAAAAACAAAGGGAAAAAAAAAAAAAAGCCTACGGCACCTGGCATTCCCAGGCGGTCTCCCATCCAGGTACTATCCAGGGAAGAGCTTGCTTCACTTCCAAGCTCGGACGGGTTTGGGTGCATTCAGGCTTGTATGGCCGTAGACAGAACAGAGCCTTTCACAAGGCGCTTTCACTCCAAGGACCACATTCAACAAGCCTAGAGAATGTGTAGCTGGCCCAAAATCAAAGGGGAAAAAAAAAAAAAAGCCTACGGCACCTGGTATTCCCAGGCGGTCTCCCATCCAGGGACCATCCAGGCCAGAGCCTGTTTCACTTCCAAGTTCGGACAGGTTTGGGTGCATTCAGGCTTGAATAGCCATAGTCGGAAAGGAGCCTTTCACAAGGCGCTTTAACTCCAAGGACCACATTCAACAAGCCTAGAGAATGTGTAGCTGGCCCAAAAACAAAGGGGAAAAAAAAAAAAAAAGCCTTCAGCACCTGGTATTCCAAGGCGGTCTCCTATCCAGGTACTATCCAGGCCAGAGACTGCTTCATTTCCAAGTTCGGACGGGTTTGGGTGCATTCAGGCTTGTATGGCCGTAGGCGGAAGAGAGCCTTTCACAAGGCGCTTTCACTCCAAGGACCACATTCAACAAGCCTAGAGAATGTGTAGCTGGCCCAAAAACAAAGGAGAAAAAAAAAAAAAGCCTACGGCACCTGGTATTCCCAGACGGTCTCCCATCCATGTCTATCCAGGCCAGAGCCTGCTTCATTTCCAAGTTCGGATGGGTTTGGGTGTATTCAGGCTTGTATGGCCGTAGGTGGAAGAAAGCCTTTCACAAGGCGCTTTCACTCCAAGGACCACATTCAACAAGCCTAGAGAATGTGTAGCTGGCCCAAAAACAAAGGGGGAAAAAAAAAAAAGCATACGGCAATTGGTATTCTCAGGCGGTCTCCCATCCAAGTACTATCCAGGCCAGAGCCTGCTTCACTTCCTAGTTCGGACGGGTTGGGGTGCATTCAGGCTTGTATGGCCGTAGGCGAAAAGGAGTCTTTCACAAGGCGCTTTCACTCCAAGGACCACATTCAACAAGCCTAGAGAATGTGTAGCTGGCCCAAAAACAAAGGGGAAAAAAAAATACCTTTGGCACCTGGTATTCCCAGGCGGTCTCCCATCCAGGTACTATCCAGGCCAGAGCCTGCTTCATTTCCAAGTTCGGACGGGTTTGGGTGCATTCAGGCTTGTATGGCCGTAGGCGGAAGAGAGCCTTTCACAAGGCACTTTCACTCCAAGGACCACATTGAACAAGCCTAGAGAATGTGTAGCTGGCCCAAAAACAAAGGGGAAAAAAAAAAAAAAAAAGCCTACGGCACCTGGTATTCCCAGGCGGTCTCCCTTCCAGGTACTATCCAGGCCAGAGCCAGCCTCACTTTCAAGTTCGGACGGGGTTTGGGTGCATTCAGGCTTGTATGGCCGTAGGCGGAAGGAAGCCTTTCACAAGGCGCTTTCACTACAAGGACCACATTCAACAAGCCTAGAGAATGTGTAGCTGGCCCAAAAACAAAGGAGGGAAAAAAAAAAAAAAGTCTAAGGCACCTGGTATTCCCAGGCGGTCTCCCATCCAGGTACTATCCAGGCCAGAGCCTGCTTCACTTCCAAGTTCGGACGGGTTTGGGTGCATTCAGGCTTGTATGGCCGTAGGCGGAAGGGAGGCTTTCACAAGGCGCTTTCAGTACAAGGACCACATTCAACAAGCCTAGAGAATGTGTAGCTGGCCCAAAAACAAAGGAGGGAAAAAAAAAAAAAGCCTAAGGCACCGGGTATTCCCAGGCGGTCTCCCATCCAGGTACTATCCAGGCCAGAGCCTGCTTCACTTCCCAGTTCGGACGGGTTAGGGTGCATTCAGGCTTCCATGGCCGTAGGCGGAAGGGACCCTTTCACAAGTCACTTTCACTCCAAGGACCACATTCAACAAGCCTAGAGAATGTGTAGCTGGCCCAAAAACAAAGGGGAAAAAAAAAAAAAAAAAGTCTACGGCACCTGGTATTCCCAGGCGGTCTCCCATCCAAGTACTATCCAGGCCAGAGCCTGCTATCACTTCCAAGTTCGGATGGGTTTGGGAGCATTCAGGCTTGTATGGCCGTAGGCAGAAGGGAAACTTTCACAAGGCGCTTTCACTCTAAGGACCACATTCAACAAGCCTAGAGAATGTGTAGCTGGCCCAAAAACAAAGGGGAAAAAAAAAAAAAGCCTACAGCACCTGGTATTCCCAGGCAGTCTCCCATGCAGGTACTATCCAGGACAGAGCCTGCTTCACTTCGAAGTTCGGATGGGTTTGGGTGCATTCAGGCTTCCATGGCCGTAGGCGGAAAGGAGCCTTTCACAAGGCGCTTTCACTCCATGGACCACATTCAACAAGCCTACAGAATATGTAGCTGGCCCAAAAACAAAGGGGAAAAAAAAAAAAAAGCATACAGCACCTGGTATTCCCAGGCGGTCTCCCATCCAGGCCTGAGCCTGCTTCACTTCCAAATTCAGATGGGTTTGGGTGCATTCAGGCTTGTATGGCCGTAGGCAGAAGGGAGCCTTTCACAAGGCGCTTTCACTCTAAGGACCACATTCAACAAGCCTAGAGAATGTGTAGCTGGCCCAAAAACAAAGGGGAAAAAAAAAAAAAGTCTACGGCACCTGGTATTCCCAGGCGGTCTCCCATCCAGGGACTATGCAGGCCAGCGCCTGCTTTATTTCCAAGTTCGGACAGGTTTGGGTGCATTCAGGCTTGTATGGCGGTAGGCAGAAGGGAGCTTTTCACAAGGCGCCTTCACTCCAAGGACCACATTCAACAAGCCTATAGAATGTGTAGCTGGCCCAAAAACAAAGGGAAAAAAAAAAAAAAAGCCTACGGCACCTGGTATTCCCAGGCGGTCTCCCATGCAGGTACTGTCCAGGACAGAGCCTGCTTCACTTCCAAGTTGTGACGGGTTTGGGTGCATTCAGGCTTGTATGGCCGTAGGCGGAAAGGAGCCTTTCACAAGGCGCTTTCACTCCATGGACCACATTCAACAAGCCTACAGAATGTGTAGCTGGCCCAAAAACAAAGGGGAAAAAAAAAAAAAGCATACAGCACCTGGTATTCCCAGGCGATCTCCCATCCAGGCCTGAGCCTGCTTCACTTCCAAATTCAGACGGGTTTGGGTGCATTCAGGCTTGTATGGCCGTAGGCAGAAGAGAGACTTTCACAAGGCGCTTTCACTCTAAGGACCACATTCAACAAGCCTAGAGAATGTGTAGCTGGCCCAAAAACAAAGGGGAAAAAAAAAAAAAGCCTACGGCACCTGGTATTCCCAGGCGGTCTCCCATCCAGGGACTATCCAGGCCAGCGCCTGCTTCATTTCCAAGTTCGGACAGGTTTGGGTGCATTCAGGCTTGTATGGCCGTAGGCAGAAGGGAGCCTTTCACAAGGCGCCTTCACTCCAAGGACCACATTCAACAAGCCTAGAGAATGTGTAGCTGGCCCAAAAACAAAGGGGAAAAAAAAAAAAAGCCTACGGCACCTGGTATTCCCAGCCGGTCTCCCATCCAAGTACTATCCAGGACAGAGCCTGCTTCACTTCCAAGTTCGGACGGGTTTGGGTGCATTCATGCTTCTATGGCCGTAGGCAGAAGGGAGCGTTTCACAAGGCGCTTTAACTCCAAGGACCACATTCAGCAAGCCTAGAGAATGTGTAGCTGGCCCAAAAACAAAGGGGAAAAAAAAAAAACCCTATGGCACCTGGTATTCCCAGGCGGTCTCCCATCCAGGTACTATCCAGGTCCAAGCCTGCTTCACTTACAAGTTCAGACGGGTTTGGGTGCTTTCAGGTTTGTATGGCCGTAGGCGGATGGGAGCCTTTCACAAGGCTGTTTCACTCCAAGGACCACATTCAACAAGCCTAGAGAATGTGTAGCTGGCCCAAAAACAAAGGGGAAAAAAAAAAAAAAGCCTACGGCACCTGGTATTCCCAGGCGGTCTGCCATCCAGGTACTATCCAGGCCAGAGCCTGCTACACTTCCAAGTTCGGACGGGTTTGGGTGCATTCAGGCTTGTATGGCCGTAGGTAGAAGGGAGATTTTCACAAGGCGCTTTCACTCCAAGGACCACATTCAACAAGCCTAGAGAATGTGTAGCTGGCCCAAAAACAAAGGGGAAAAAAAAAAAAGCCTACGGCACCTGGTATTCCCAGGCAGTCTCCCATCCAAGTACTATCCAGGCCAGAGCCTGATTCACTTCCAAGTTCGGACGGGTTTGGGTGCATTCAGGCTTGTATGGCCGTAGGCGGAAGGAAGCCTTTCGCAAGGCGCTTTCACTACAAGGACCACATTCAACAAGCCTAGAGAATGTGTAGCTGGCCCAAAAACAAAGGGGGAAAAAAAAAAAAAGCCTACGGCACCTGGTATTCCCAGGCGGTCTCCCATCCAGGGACCATCCAGGCCAGAGCCTGTTTCATTTCCAAGTTCGGACGGGTTTGGGTGCATTCAGGCTTGTATGGCCATAGTCGGAAGGGAGCCTTTCACAAGGCGCTTTCACTCCAAGGACCACATTCAACAAGCCTAGAGAATGTGTAGCTGGCCCAAAATCAAAGGGGAAAAAAAAAAAAAAGCCTTCGGCACCTGGTATTCCCAGGCGGTCTCACATCCAGGTATTATCCAGGCCAGAGCCTGCTTCACTTCCAAATTCGGACGGGTTTGGGTGCATTCAGGCTTGTATGGCCGTAGGTGGAAGGGAGATTTTCACAAGGCGCTTTCACTCCAAGGACCACATTCAACAAGCCTAGAGAATGTGTAGCTGGCCCAAAAACAAAGGAGAAAAAAAAAAAAAAGCCTACGGCACCTGGTATTCCCAGGCAGTCTCCCATCCAAGTACTATCCAGGACAGAGCCTGCTTCACTTCCTAGTTCGGATGGGTTTGGGTGCATTCAGGCTTGTATGGCCGTAGGCGGAAGGGAGCCTTTCACAAGGCACTTTCACTCCAAGGACCACATTCAACAAGCCTAGAGAATGTGTAGCTGGCCCAAAAACAAAGGGGGAAAAAAAAAAAAGCCTTCGGCAATTGGTATTTTCAGGCGGTCTCCCATCCAAGTACTATCCAGACCAGAGCCTGCTTCACTTCCAAGTTCGGACAGGTTTGGGTGCATTCAGGCTTGTATGGCCATAGGCGGAAGGGAGCCTTTCACAAGGCGCTTTAACTCCAAGGACCACATTCAACAAGCCTAGAGAATGTGTAGGTGGCCCAAAAACAAAGGGGAAAAAAAAAAAAAAAAGTCTATGACATCTGGTATTCCCAGGCGGTCTCCCATCCAGGTACTATCCAGGCCAGAGCCTGCTTCACTTCCAAGTTCGGACGAGTTTGGGTGCATTCAGGCTTGTATGGCCGTAGGCGGAAGGGAGTCTTTCACAAGGCGCTTTCACTCCAAGGACCACATTCAACAAGCCTAGAGAATGTGTAGCTGGCCCAAAAACAAAGGGAAAAAAAAAAAAAAGCCTACGTCACCTGGTATTCCCAGGCGGTCTCCCATCCAGGTACTATCCAGGCCAGAGCCTGCTTCACTTCCAAGTTCGGACGGATTTGGGTGCATTCAGGCTTTTATGGCCGTAGGAAGAAGGGAGTCTTTCACAAGGCGCTTTCACTCTAAGGACCACATTCAACAAGTCTAGAGAATGTGTAGCTGGCAAAAAAACAAAGGGGAAAAAAAAAAAAAAGCCTTCGGCACCTGGTATTCCCAGGCGGTCTCCCATCCAGGTACTATCCAGGCCAGAGCCTGCTTCATTTCCAAATTCTGACAGGTTTGGGTGCATTCAGGCTTGTATGGCCGTAGTCAGAAGGGAGCCTTTCACAAGGTGCTTTCACTCCAAGAACCACATTCAACAAGCCTAGAGAATGTGTAGCTGGCCCAAAAACAAAGGGGAAAAAAAAAAAAAAGCCTACAGCACCTGGTATTCCCAGGCGGTCTGCCATCCAGGTACTATCCAGGCCAGAGCCTGCTTCACTTCCAAGTTCGGACGGGTTTGGGTGCATTCAGGCTTGTATGGCCGTAGGCGGAAGGGAGCCTTTCACAAGGCTCTTTCACTCCAAGGACCACATTCAACAAGCCTAGAGAATGTGTAGCTGGCCCAAAAACAAAGGGAAAAAAAAAAAAGCCTACTGCACCTGGTATTCCCAGGCGGTCTCCCATTCAAGTACTATCCAGGCCAGAGCCTGCTTCACTTCCAAGTTCGGACAGGTTTGGGTGCATTCAGGCTTGTACGGCCGTAGGTGGAAGGAAGCCTTTCACAAGGCGCTTTCACTACAAGGACCACATTCAACAAGCCTAGAGAATGTGTAGCTGGCCCAAAAACAAAGGGGAAAAAAAAAAAAAGCCTACAGCACCTGGTATTCCCAAGCGGTCTCCCATCCAGGTACTATTCAGGCCAGAGCCTGCTTCACTGCCAAGTTCAGACGGGTTTGGGTGCATTCAGGCTTGTATGGCCGTAGGCGGAAGGCAGCCTTTCACAAGGCACTTTCACTCCAAGGACCACATTCAACAAGACTAGAAAATGTGTAGCTGGCCCAAAAACAAAGGGGAAAAAAAAAAAAAGCCTACGGCACATGGTATTCCCAGGCAGTCTCCCATCCAGGTACTATCCAGGCCAGAGCCTGTTTCACTTCCAAATTCGGACGGGTTTGGGTGCATTCAGGCTTGTATGGCCGTAGGCGAAAGGGAGCCTTTCATAAGGCACTTTCACTCCAAGGACCACATTCAAGAAGCCTAGAGAATGTCTAGCTGGCCCAAAAACAAAGGGGGAAAAAAAAAAAAAGCCTACGGCACCTGATATTCCCAGGCGGACTCCAATCCAGGTACTATCCACGCCAGAGCCTACTTCACTTCCAAGTTCGGACGGGTTTGGGTGCATTCAGGCTTGCATGCCCATAGGCGGAAGGGAGCCTTTCACAAGGCGCTTTCACTCCAAGTACCACATTCACCAAGCCTAGAGAATGTGTAGCTGGATCAAAAACAAAGAGGAAAAAAAAAAAAAAGCCTACGGCACCTGGTATTCCCAGGCGGACTCCCATCCAGGTACTATCCAGGCCAGAGCCTGCTTCACTTTCAAGTTTGGACAGGTTTGGGTGCATTCAGGCTCGTATGGCCGTAGGTGGAAGGGAGCTTTTCACAAGGCGCTTTCACTCCAAGGACCACATTCAACAAGCCTAGAGAATGTGTAGCTGGCCCAAAAACAAAGGGGAAAAAAAAAAAAAAAGCCTACGGCACCTGGTATTCCCAGGCGGACTCCCATCCAGGTACTATCCAGGCCAGAGCCTGCTTCACTTTCAAGTTCGGACGGGTTTGGGTGCATTCAGGCTTGTATGGCCGTAGGCGGAAGGGAGCCTTTCACAAGGTGCTTTCACTCCAAGGACCACATTCAACAAGCCTAGAGAATGTGTAGCTGGCCCAAAAACAAAGGGGAAAAAAAAAAAAAAGCCCACGGCACCTGGTATACCCAGGCGGTCTGCCATCCAGGTACTATCCAGGCCAGAGCCTGCTTCACTTACAAGTTCGGACGGGTTTGGGTGCATTCAGGCTTGTATGGCCGTATGCGGAAGGGAGCCTTTCACAAGGCGCTTTCACTCCAAGGACCACATTCAACAAGCCTAGAGAATGTGTAGCTGGCCCAAAAACAAAGGGGAAAAAAAAAAAAAGCCTACGGCACTTGTTATTCCCAGGCGGTCTCCCATGCAGGTACTATCCAGGCCAGAGCCTGCTTCACTTCCAAGTTCGGATGGGTTTGGGAGCATTCAGGCTTCTATGGCCGTAGGCGGAAGGGAGCCTTTCACAAGGCGCTTTCACTCCAAGGACCACATTCAACAAGCCTAGAGAATGTGTAGCTGGCCCAAAAACAAAGGGGAAAAAAAAAAAAAAGCCTACGGCACCTGGTATTCCCAGGCGGTCTCTCATCCAGGTACTAGCCAGGCCAGAGCCTGCTTCACTTCCAGGTTTGGACGGGTTTGGGTGTATTCAGGCTTGTATGGCTGTAGGAGGAAGGAAGCCTTTCACAATGCGCTTTCACTCCAAGGACCACATTCAACAAGCCTAGAGAATGTGTAGCTGGCCCAAAAACAAAGGGGAAAAAAAAAAAAACCCTACAGCACCTGGTATTCCCAGGCGGTCTCCCACCCAGGTACTATCCAGGCCAGAGCCCGCTTCACTTCCAAGTTCGGACGGGTTTGGGTGCATTCAGGCTTGTATGGCCGTAGGCGGAAGGGAGCCTTTCACAAGGCACTTTCACTCCAAGAACCACATTCAACAAGCCTAGAGAATGTGTAGCTGGCCCAAAAACAAAGGGGAAAAAAAAAAAAAAAAAGCCTACGGCACCTGGCATTCCCATGCGGTCTACCATCCAGGTACTATCCAGGCCAGAGCCTGCTTCACTTCCAAGTTCGGACGGGTTTGGGTGCATTCAGGCTTGTATGGCCGTAGGCGGAAAGAAGCCTTTCACAAGGCTCTTTCACTCCAAGGACCACATTCAACAAGCCTAGAGAATGTGTAGCTGGCCCAAAAACAAAGGGAAAAAAAAAAAAAAAGCCTACGGCACCTGGTATTCCCAGGCGGTCTCCCATCCAGGTACTATCCAGGCCAGAGCCTGCTTCACTTCCAAGTTCGGACGGGTTTGGGTGCATTCAGCAGTTTAATAAAAAAAACAATAAAGTAGATTGTTTTAAAACATAAAACAAACCCTGAAACAGTCTCCACTCCATTCCAACGTCTTGCACACCTGGAAAGAAGATCAGATAATTTTAGGACACTAGGTGGTCACTCCTTTTGGGGAGGATCTTGTTATTTGCCACTGCCCTGTAACAGACATTTAGCCTCACCTGGAGGAGACATCGTAGGACAGGAGAGGCAGTGATCATCCAGTTACCACCAACCTGAAGCCATTTTACCAAAATATAGTCTTTCAGGTCAACATAATACTTATACACCAATTTTTCTTTGGACTGAATTTTAAATTATGTGGCAAAATAATGTTTGTCCTGGTAACGTCTTTGACTTCATTGTAAACTATGCAGTAAAATGACCTTTATCTTGGTTCTTTCATTTTTTTACAACTGAGGAAAAAAGTGCAGTTCTTTCAAAAGATTAATTTTTATTGTATACATTGTATATTTTAATTATTTGTGTGAATGTGTAATCTTATATGGAAGACTACGATTGGTCTTATACATATTTTATTCATATGTTTTATTTATATTTTTTTAATTCCTTTTTCATGTACCAAGTATATTTGTCTTTGGTCTTCCAGATAACAGACACCAAGCTCGTTCTGTTACTGTGTGTCCTTTGTGATTGTACTCGCGGAGGATGCACGAGCCTCAACATCAAAAAGAGGATTGATACTTTGTAACTGTAACGGCGCTCGTCTTAGTAACGAGGCTCGGATATATTGCTGTTACCTGCACCCAAACGCTTGCCTACTGGCTAATTAGATAAGAAGAAGGTATAAAAGTAATGTAAGCATCACACAATTTTATCCCAGGAGAAAGATAGGATAACCCATGAAATGCGTAGGAATCTTGACCTAATAAAGCTGATCTCTCCCTCCATTTGACGCATCTGGGTGATATAACTGATGTTTGTGTCTCATTCGCTATCTGGTGAGTGACTTTTATTAGGGGGTGACTCTAAAGTTCTCATAGAATACAGGTACCCTTAGAAGGATTCTTTCCTCTATTTATTTATAGTGATCAATACCCGGAGAACACAGAATTAACCCCTTGCATACTGATTCGGTGGAATGAAAATACTGTTTGGGCAATAAGGCAAGCTGTACTTTAGTAAGTACATTTCTATGTGCGCTTAATACACTGCAAAACAGATGCTCTCAGATGTCACGTGCTATCTCCTTCTACTGTGTATACATGTCAGATTGCGAGGACGTTACAGAGGACGGCAAAACGAGAAGGTGCAGCCTGAGACTGCCATTATAGACCAACGTTTTAATAAACGGACACTTAAAGGAGAAGTAAACTTTTTTATGATAAAATATATATTGTAGGGATTTTCCTATTGAGTACAATAAGGGTACTCACACTGCAAAGAGATTTATATTTCCAGAGTTATTACAGTTTAACCCTTTAAGGACTGGGAAAATCTGAGGTCGTTTTCCCTTAACCCCTTAACGACCCTTGATGGTCATAGTACGTCAAGGGTCGATTTGACATAACGACCGATGACGGTCATCGAGTTCCGGGCTCCCCCTGCGGCTGCACGCCGTTCGGGGAGTCCGGAACGCAACGGAGCAATAAAAAAGAGTTGCTCCGTGGTCGTTCAGTCGCGTCCACATTCCCCGGTCGTTAAGGGGTTAAGGACCGGAGCAACTCTGACCTTTTTGACTATGTCTTTGTTCAACAGTGTTTTCCCTCTAAGTCTTTTATTCCACCCCCATAAATTATATACTGTTTTTTTAAGCACAAATAGGGCTTTCTTTTGATACCCCACTTATATGGATAACCCACCATTTACTTTATTAAAATTAAAATAAAAGGTAAAAAAAATGTAAAAAAACCACCATTTTTGTTTTTTCTCTCGGGATCAATTAGGCACAAAGGGTTACATTTTTATGGCGACTGAATGAAAGTTATTATCGGTCAGTCATACCTACAAAATGTGCAGTTTAAAGTGGACACTGTCCCCCCGGGTGAAAATCCCCATGTCCCTTTTTCCCACCCTATTTTGGCACTTTTTTATCCCTGACATTTGGCGGTGTGTATAAGTGTATTACATGGCTCCACAACAATCACACTTCCAAAATTGTTTAATGAGATTTTTTTTTTTTTAATAAAATATCTTTTTGTAAAAAAAAAAAAAGTATGTTGTGCTTTAAAAAAAAAAAAAAGTATCATTGCACGTCAGAAATTGACCTGCATTTAGCAAGCCTCCAGCACCAGCAGTGAAGTGGTTAATACTCCCAGCTGCTGTATTTTCATTTGCCACTAGGTGTCTCCTCTCTACTTCTGTCACCCTTACTTTGATAGCAAGGGAGACAGAGGCAGAAGAGACACTCAGAGTCAGCATGCTTTCTGTACTGCCTCTGTCTGTCACTATGCCGGTACATGTGATCGCTGCTACGGCGATCACATGAACCAGCACAAGCAAGAAGGTCTGAGACTGAACACCCCGGTCACGCAGCACTCATTCCCAGCCTGGAATTAATGATAGCAGCATGCACGGAGGCACGCTGCTATCATTTAAGCCATGACGGTCCTGGACCATCATGGGTCCATACCTCCCAACATTTCAAATTGCCAAAGAGGGACACTTGTGTTTTAGGGGGTGTCGCTCTGGGAGTGACTGGTGGGCGGGGCATTACCGAGGATTTTTAGGCTATTTCATGACCTATTGATACCTACTTGTGTAAAGTAATGAATGACTTATAACAATAACAATGTATTTTATTTATACACACTAAATTATAAACACATATACAGACGTTTACACAAACAATAATGTGAGTTTTATTTCTGTAGATCAGTATGATCCACTTATATACACACCATGCAATCTGATCTCCTAAAAAGAGGGACATCAGGGTGGGAAAGAGGGACAGGGGGATTTGGGTCTAAAAGAGGGACTGTCCCTCCTAAAGAGGGACACTTGGGAGGTATGTGGGTCCTTAAGGGGATAACAACCCATGACGGTCCAGGACCATCATGGGTCCTTGAAGGGTTAAACCCATGTTTTTTTACATTAGAATTTGACCACTAGAGGGCACTGCTAATTAGATTTCCTGTTAGATTCTAATGGAGAGAAAAGTCAGAAAAGTCAGTGACATACAGTTCTCCATAGAATGTGATAGAAACTGCTGAGTCACTTCCTGTCAGTTAGAACTATCAGGAAGTAAACATAGTAAATTCACTTCCTGTCAGTTAGAACTATCAGGAAGTAATCACAGTAAATTCACTTCCTGTCAGAACTATCAGGAAGTAATCACAGTAAATTCACTTCCTGATTATTTAAACTGCTATCATTTTTGAATAAAACATCTGACAGCGATGGGAGTGACCTTGTTTTATTCAGCAGGAAATGCTCTGTAAAATATGTGTTTTCATTAAAAAAGTTTACTGCTCCTTTAAAGATTGGAGAAAAGTGATTTGTGAACTGGAATAGGAGCTCTTAAATGCCATTACTTGTAGAAGTCACACAAACCGGTTGTGTAGAGATATGAATCCAGATACTGGGGTTTTATGGAGACAAAAGACTGAGGTTCTAGACTCCAGCCCTGAAGTTCACTCCCTCTTGAACCCGTTCTACTCCCCTATGTCTCTGCCGAGACTACTGGCTACCCGCAGACAGATCTGACAGCGAGTCACTCTCCTGGTAATAGTTGCAAACGCTCTGGATACTTGTCTGGCACTCAAAGGGTTAACGTGTTAATATTTCAACAGTTTCTGTTATTAAATGGGAAGTGGGTTAATAGGAAAGGGTTTGACTTCCTACCCAGATTAGACTCTCTTTTTGTGGTGTTTTGTGCCTGTTAATCTGCTTTTCATGAGATGTCCTCTGAGGACAAATACTGCCAGCGAAAGGTTAAATATCAGCCCAAACATATGGGTTATATGCAGTACAGATGTGTTATATCCAGTACAGATGGGTTATATCCAGTACAGATGGGTTATATCCAGTACAGATGTGTTATATCAGTACAGATGTGTTATATGCAGTACAGATGTGTTATATCAGTACAGATGTGTTATATGCAGTACAGATGTGTTATATCCAGTACAGATGGGTTATATCCAGTACAGATGGGTTATATCAGTACAGATGGGTTATATCCAGTACAGATGGGTTATATGCAGTACAGATGTGTTATATCAGTACAGATGTGTTATATGCAGTACAGATGTGTTATATCCAGTACAGATGTGTTATATGCAGTACAGATGTGTTATATCAGTACAGATGTGTTATATGCAGTACAGATGTGTTATATCCAGTACAGATGGGTTATATCCAGTACAGATGGGTTATATCCAGTACAGATGTGTTATATCAGTACAGATGTGTTATATGCAGTACAGATGTGTTATATCCAGTACAGATGTGTTATATCCAGTACAGATGGGTTATATCCAGTACAGATGGGTTATATCCAGTACAGATGTGTTATATCAGTACAGATGTGTTATATGCAGTACAGATGTGTTATAGCCAGTACAGATGGGTTATATCCAGTACAGATGTGTTATATCCAGTACAGATGGGTTATATTCGGTACTATGTGTTATAGCCAGTACAGATGGGTTATATGCAGTACAGATGGGTTATATCCAGTACAGATGGGTTATATGCAGTACAGATGGGTTATATCCAGTACAGATGGGTTATATCCAGTACAGATGGGTTATATCCAGTACAGATGGGTTATATGCAGTACAGATGTGTTATATCAGTACAGATGGGTTATATCCAGTACAGATGGGTTATATCCAGTACAGATGGGTTATATTCGGTACTATGTGTTATAGCCAGTACAGATGGGTTATATGCAGTACAGATGTGTTATATCAGTACAGATGTGTTATATGCAGTACAGATGTGTTATATCCAGTACAGATGTGTTATATGCAGTACAGATGTGTTATATCAGTACAGATGTGTTATATGCAGTACAGATGTGTTATATCCAGTACAGATGGGTTATATCCAGTACAGATGGGTTATATCCAGTACAGATGGGTTATATCCAGTACAGATGTGTTATATCAGTACAGATGTGTTATATGCAGTACAGATGTGTTATATCCAGTACAGATGTGTTATATCCAGTACAGATGGGTTATATCCAGTACAGATGGGTTATATCCAGTACAGATGTGTTATATCAGTACAGATGTGTTATATGCAGTACAGATGTGTTATAGCCAGTACAGATGGGTTATATCCAGTACAGATGTGTTATATCCAGTACAGATGGGTTATATTCGGTACTATGTGTTATAGCCAGTACAGATGGGTTATATGCAGTACAGATGGGTTATATCCAGTACAGATGGGTTATATGCAGTACAGATGGGTTATATCCAGTACAGATGGGTTATATCCAGTACAGATGGGTTATATCCAGTACAGATGGGTTATATGCAGTACAGATGTGTTATATCAGTACAGATGGGTTATATCCAGTACAGATGTGTTATATCAGTACAGATGGGTTATATCCAGTACAGATGGGTTATATCCAGTACAGATGGGTTATATTCGGTACTATGTGTTATAGCCAGTACAGATGGGTTATATTCGGTACAGATGTGTTATATCAGTACAGATGTGTTATATTCAGTACAGATGGGTTATATCCCAGTACAGATGGGTTATATTCGGTACTATGTGTTATAGCCAGTACAGATGGGTTATATGCAGTACAGATGGGTTATATCCAGTACAGATGGGTTATATGCAGTACAGATGTGTTATATGCAGTACAGATGGGTTATATCAGTACAGATGTGTTATAGCCAGTACAGATGGGTTATATCAGTACAGATGGGTTATATCAGTACAGATGGGTTATATCAGTACAGATGTGTTATATCAGTACAGATGTGTTATATCCAGTACAGATGGGTTATATGCAGTACAGATGGGTTATATCCAGTACAGGTGGGTTATATCCAGTACAGGTGGGCTATATGCAGTACAGATGGGTTATATCCAGTACAGGTGGGTTATATGCAATACAGATGTGTTATATCCAGTACAGATGGGTTATATCCAGTACAGATGGGTTATATCAGTACAGATGTGTTATATCAGTACAGATGTGTTATATCCAGTACAGATGGGTTATATGCAGTACAGATGGGTTATATCCAGTACAGGTGGGTTATATCCAGTACAGGTGGGCTATATGCAGTACAGATGGGTTATATCCAGTACAGGTGGGTTATATGCAATACAGATGTGTTATATCCAGTACAGATGGGTTATATCCAGTACAGATGGGTTATATGCAGTACAGATGGGTTATATCCAGTACAGGTGGGTTATATCCAGTACAGGTGGGCTATATGCAGTACAGATGGGTTATATCCAGTACAGGTGGGTTATATGCAATACAGATGGGTTATATCCAGTACAGATGGGTTATATCCAGTACAGATGGGTTATATCCAGTACAGGTGGGTTATATCCAGTACAGGTGGGTTATATCCAGTACAGGTGGGCTATATGCAGTACAGATGGGTTATATTCAGTACAGATGGGTTATATCCAGTACAGATGAATTTACAGAAAAACCATAACATTTCTGTATTTTCTCTACCGAGACTGAACTTCAGATGACACTTGCCATCACCCGTCTATGCTTGCTATAGTCACAATAGTTCCTGCCATGCTACATTAAAAATCCACAAAATCCTGCCATGTCAGAGGACTAGTGAGGACAGAGGATTGTATGAGGAGAGAGAGTTATAGGGAGAGGAACAGGAGCTTGGAGTAGTCGTGTAGTGCCAGTGTGTGTGTGTGTGTGTCAGTATGTATGTGTGTTTGTGTGTCAGTATGTATGTTTGTGTCAGTATGTATGTGTGTGCGTCAGTATGTATGTGTGTCTATATGCATGTGTGTTTGTGAGTATATACAGAAATCTGCAAAAGGTTTAAGCAGGTGTGACCACCCCTTGCCTTCAAAACAGCATCAGTTCTTCTAGGTTCACTTGTACAAAGTCAGGGAGGATTTTGTAGGCATATAGTCAGGTGTATGATTAATCAGTTATACAAACAGGTGCTAATGATCATCAGTTTAATATGTAGGTTGAAACACATTCATTAACTGAAACAGAAACAGCTGTGTAGGAGGAATAAAACTGAGTGAGGAACAGCCAAACTCTGCTAACAAGGTGAGGTTGCTGAAGACAGTTTAATGTCAAAAGTCATACACCATGGCAAGACTGAGCACAGCAACAAGACACAAGGTAGGTATATTACATCAGCAAGGTCTCCCCCAGGCAGAAATTTCAAGGCAGACAGAGGTTTCCAGATGTGCTGTCCAAACTCTTTTGAAGAAGTACAAAGAAACAGGTAAAGTTGAAGACCGTAGACACGGTGGTCGCCAAAGAAACTTAATGCAGCAGATGAAAGACACATCATGATTACTTCCCAGGGCAATTGAAAGATGTCAAGTAGTGACATCAGCTCAGAAATGGCAGAAAACAGTGGGACTTTGGTACACCCATCTACTGTCCGGAGAAGCCTGGTCATGGTATTCATGGAATACCAAAAATCCATACATCCGATGTGGAAACAAGGCCAAGTGACTCAACTATGCTTGAAAACACTGGAACTGGTGTTCAGACAAATGGCAGCAGTTGCTCTGGACTGTTGAGTCAAAATTTGAAATATTTGGCTGTAGGAGAAGGCAGTTTGTTCACTGAATGGCCGGAGAGCGGTACAAGAATGAGTGTGTGCAGGCAACAGTGAAGCATGTTGGAGGTTCCTTGCAAATATGGGGCTGCATTTCTGCAAATGGCATATTGCCCCCTTCATCTCCATATTGCCCCCCATCAGCTCCATATTGCCATCAGCTCCAACTTACCCTTGCATACATTGCCCCATCATCTCCATCTTGCCCTCCATCAGATCCATATTGCCCTATCATTTACACATTTCCCCCCAGTGTCCGTTTCCTACCTCTTCCCTGGTGGCCCAGTGGCAAGAGAGGTCTGTATGTGCCTCCTTTGGCCTGTAGCTGCTGGAGCTCCCGCGCGGTCTTCTCTTCATGCAGAGCGCTGGGTGATGATGTCATCTCTCAGCACTCTGTAACACTAAAGAGCCGACGAGGGAGCACAGCAACTACAGGTCTGTCCTGAAGGAGGCACAGACCTGACTGGGTGGTGGTGGGGAGTTAGTGCGTGCAGCGAGGCAACTTTTTTTAAAATTTTTTTTGTTAAAAGGGCACGAGGGCACTTTGGACAAAAAGGGCAGGTGCTCGAGCCCCCCTCCTTGGTGTCTATGTGTGCACGTGCCTGTGTGTGTGTCTGTGTGTCAGTAGTAGTTGTGGTCAGCAGAGCAACCAGCAGATAGTGCAGCCCTCCCCCCAACACCCACATATATACACACACACATCCAACACACCCACTCTTATATATATATATATATATATATATATATATATATATATATATATATACACACAAATAAACACACAGTTTATTCTTTTTTAAAATAAGAACAAATTCTTACAAACCAGAAACACTGGAAGCAAGACTGGACCAAGAGTGTAGAAATGTGTTATAGATGACATAGTATTAGAGATAAGATACTCATTGTAGCAAACTAGGTTTATATTTTCTATTACATTTGGCCAGGGAACCCTACAGTTTCTCCAGTGAGCGGCAATAGTCATTCTTGTTCCATATTCTTTTTCCCCAAAAAGGCCTTCCAGACGTTAAGCTGTATGTTTTTTCCAAAAAGGACAGAGTTATGGAAATTCTTTCCCAAATCTGCTTCACTAACCCATAGTCCCACCAGATGGGTAAGCACAAGCCCTCCTTATTACAGTTCCTTAAGCAGTTGTCAACATTTTCTGGGTAGAAGTGTGACAGTCTGGTTGGGACTAGATAAGTGAGAGGGAACATTCTAACAGTTTGGTCCGTTAGATTGGCGTTGATACGGGAGCCAGGGATTCTGGCTAGGATTTCCAGTCAATCCTCGTCTTTTAGTACCTCATCTGCCATGTCTTCCTATTTATATATGCATCTCATTCGTAACACATCATGAGTCAAGATTCTATACGTTTGTGAGATTGATTTTGTTCCAAATTCCCAATATTTTACAAAATGCTCAAAAGGAAGCAAACTGAGTTGCATGTAAATATATAGAGATTTAATAAAAGTGTATTTTAGGTTAGAATAAATAGCAAAGAAAGTATCATCACATCCAGTCTTCTTCCAGACTCAACAAACTGTAATATTACACCTCTGTAGGGACCTACCATGTACCTGTAGGTAGTTCACTCTCAGGACCTACCACATACCTGTGGGTAGTTCAATCTCAGGGACTACCACATACCTGTAGGTAGTTCACTCTCAGGACCTACCACATACCTGTGGGTAGTTCATTCTCAGGACCTACCACGTACCTGTAGGTACTTCACACTCAGGACCTACCACGTACCTGTAGGTAGTTCACTCTCAGGACCTACCACGTACCTGTGGGTAGTTCACTCTCAGGACCTACCACGTACCTGTAGGTAGTTCACTCTCAGGACCTACCACGTACCTGTAGGTAGTTCACTCTCAGGACCTACCACGTACCTGTAGGTAGCTCACTTTCAGGACCTACCACGTACCTGTAGGTAGTTCACTCTCAGGGCTTACCACATACCTGTAGGTAGTTCACTCTCAGGGCCTACCACGTACCTGTAGGTAGTTCACTCTCAGGACCTACCACGTACCTGTAGGTAGTTCACTCTCAGGACGTACCACGTACCTGTAGGTAGTTCACTCTCAGGACCTACCACGTACCTGTAGGTAGTTCACTCTCAGGACCTACCACGTACCTGTAGGTAGTTCACTCTCAGGACCTACCACGTACCTGTAGGTAGTTCACTCTCAGGACCTACCACGTACCTGTAGGTAGCTCACTTTCAGGACCTACCACGTACCTGTAGGTAGTTCACTCTCAGGGCTTACCACATACGTGTAGGTAGTTCACTCTCAGGACGTACCACGTACCTGTAGGTAGTTCACTCTCAGGACGTACCACGTACCTGTAGGTAGTTCACTCTCAGGACCTACCACGTACCTGTAGGTACTTCACTCTCAGGACCTACCACGTACCTGTAGGTAGCTCACTTTCAGGACCTACCACGTACCTGTAGGTAGTTCACTCTCAGGGCTTACCACGTACCTGTAGGTAGTTCACTCTCAGGACCTACCACGTACCTGTAGGTAGTTCACTCTCAGGACCTACCACGTACCTGTAGGTAGTTCACTCTCAGGACCTACCACGTACCTGTAGGTAGTTCACTCTCAGGACCTACCACGTACCTGTAGGTAGTTCACTCTCAGGACCTACCACGTACCTGTAGGTAGTTCACTCTCAGGACCTACCACGTACCTGTAGGTACTTCACTCTCAGGACCTACCACGTACCTGTAGGTAGTTCACTCTCAGGACCTACCACGTACCTGTAGGTAGTTCACTCTCAGGACCTACCACGTACCTGTAGGTAGTTCACTCTCAGGACCTACCACGTACCTGTAGGTAGTTCACTCTCAGGACGTACCACGTACCGGTAGGTAGTTCACTCTCAGGGCTTACCACGTACCTGTAGGTAGTTCACTCTCAGGACCTACCACGTACCTGTAGGTAGTTCACTCTCAGGACCTACCACGTACCTGTGGGTAGTTCACTCTCAGGACCTACCACGTACCTGTAGGTAGTTCACTCTCAGGACCTACCACGTACCTGTAGGTAGTTCACTCTCAGGACCTACCACGTACCTGTAGGTAGTTCACTCTCAGGACCTACCACGTACCTGTAGGTAGTTCACTTTCAGGACCTACCACGTACCTGTAGGTAGTTCACTTTCAGGACCTACCACGTACCTGTAGGTAGTTCACTCTCGGGACCTACCACGTACCTGTAGGTAGTTCACTCTCAGGGCCTACCACGTACCTGTAGGTACTTCACTCTCAGGACCTACCACGTACCTGTAGGTAGTTCACTCTCAGGACCTACCACGTACATGTAGGTACTTCACTCTCAGGACCTACCACGTACCTGTAGGTACTTCACTCTCAGGACCTACCACGTACCTGTAGGTAGTTCACTCTCAGGACGTACCACGTACCTGTAGGTAGTTCACTCTCAGGACCTACCACGTCCCTGTAGGTAGTTCACTCTCAGGACCTACCATGTACCTGTAGGTAGTTCACTCTCAGGACCTACCACGTACCTGTAGGTACTTCACTCTCGGGACCTACCACGTACCTGTAGGTACTTCACTCTCAGGACCTACCACGTCCCTGTAGGTAGTTCACTCTCAGGACCTACCATGTACCTGTAGGTAGTTCACTCTCAGGACCTACCACGTACCTGTAGGTACTTCACTCTCGGGACCTACCACGTACCTGTAGGTAGTTCACTCTCAGGACCTACCACGTACCTGTAGGTAGTTCACTCTCAGGACCTACCACGTACCTGTAGGTAGTTCACTCTCAGGACCTACCACGTACCGGTAGGTAGTTCACTCTCAGGACCTACCACGTACCTGTAGGTAGTTCACTCTCAGGACCTACCACGTACCTGTAGGTAGTTCACTCTCAGGACCTACCACGTACCTGTAGGTAGTTCACTCTCAGGACCTACCACGTACCGGTAGGTAGTTCACTCTCAGGACCTACCACGTACCTGTAGGTAGTTCACTCTCAGGACCTACCACGTACCTGTAGGTAGTTCACTCTCAGGACCTACCACGTACCTGTAGGTAGTTCACTCTCAGGACCTACCACGTACCTGTAGGTAGTTCACTCTCAGGACCTACCACGTACCTGTAGGTAGTTCACTCTCAGGACCTACCACGTACCTGTAGGTAGTTCACTCTCAGGACCTACCACGTACCTGTAGGTACTTCACTCTCAGGACCTACCACGTACCTGTAGGTAGTTCACTCTCAGGACCTACCACGTACCTGTAGGTAGTTCACTCTCAGGACCTACCACGTACCTGTAGGTAGTTCACTTTCAGGACCTACCACGTACCTGTAGGTAGTTCACTTTCAGGACCTACCACGTACCTGTAGGTAGTTCACTCTCGGGACCTACCACGTCCCTGTAGGTAGTTCACTCTCAGGACCTACCATGTACCTGTAGGTAGTTCACTCTCGGGACCTACCACGTACCTGTAGGTAGTTCACTCTCAGGACGTACCACGTACCTGTAGGTAGTTCAATCTAAGGACCTACCACGTCCCTGTAGGTAGTTCACTCTCGGGACCTACCACGTACCTGTAGGTACTTCACTCTCAGGACCTACCACGTACCTGTAGGTAGTTCACTCTCAGGACCTACCACGTACCTGTAGGTAGTTCACTCTCAGGACGCACCACGTACCTGTAGGTAGTTCACTCTCAGGACCTACCACGTACCTGTAGGTAGTTCACTCTCGGGACCTACCACGTCCCTGTAGGTAGTTCACTCTCGGGACCTACCACGTCCCTGTAGGTAGTTCACTCTCAGGACCTACCACGTACCTGTAGGTAGTTCACTCTCAGGACCTACCACGTACCTGTAGGTAGTTCACTCTCAGGACCTACCACGTACCTGTAGGTAGTTCACTCTCAGGACGTACCACGTACCGGTAGGTAGTTCACTCTCAGGACCTACCACGTACCTGTAGGTAGTTCACTCTCAGGACCTACCACGTACCTGTAGGTAGTTCACTCTCAGGACCTACCACGTACCTGTAGGTAGTTCACTCTCAGGACCTACCACGTACCTGTAGGTAGTTCACTCTCAGGACGTACCACGTACCTGTAGGTAGTTCACTTTCAGGACCTACCAGTACCTGTAGGTAGTTCACTCTCAGGGCCTACCACGTACCTGTAGGTAGTTCACTCTCGGGACCTACCACGTACCTGTAGGTAGTTCACTCTCAGGACCTACCACGTACCTGTAGGTAGTTCACTCTCAGGACCTACCACGTACCTGTAGGTAGTTCACTCTCAGGACGTGCCACGTACCTGTAGGTAGTTCACTCTCAGGGCCTACCACGTACCTGTAGGTAGTTCACTCTCAGGACCTACCACGTACCTGTAGGTACTTCACTCTCAGGACCTACCACGTACCTGTAGGTAGTTCACTCTCAGGGCCTACCACGTACCTGTAGGTAGTTCACTCTCAGGACCTACCACGTACCTGTAGGTAGTTCACTCTCAGGACCTACCACGTACCTGTAGGTAGTTCACTCTCAGGACCTACCACGTACCTGTAGGTAGTTCACTCTCAGGACCTACCACGTACCTGTAGGTAGTTCACTCTCAGGACCTACCACGTACCTGTAGGTAGTTCACTCTCAGGACCTACCACGTACCTGTAGGTAGTTCACTCTCAGGACCTACCACGTACCTGTAGGTAGTTCACTCTCAGGACCTACCACGTACCTGTAGGTAGTTCACTTTCAGGACCTACCACGTACCTGTAGGTAGTTCACTCTCAGGGCCTACCACGTACCTGTAGGTAGTTCACTCTCGGGACCTACCACGTCCCTGTAGGTAGTTCACTCTCGGGACCTACCACGTACCTGTAGGTAGTTCACTCTCGGGACCTACCACGTACCTGTAGGTACTTCACTCTCAGGACCTACCATGTACCTGTAGGCACTTCACCCTCAGGACCTACCACGTACCTGTAGGTAGTTCACTCTCAGGACCTGCCATGTACCTGTAGGCACTTCACCCTCAGGACCTACCACGTACCTGTAGGTACTTCACCCTCAGGAGCTGGAATGCAATCTCTTAGCTCACAAGTGTCATACACAGAGAATAAATATTCTGAAGCATATCATTCAGGTCCTGTCAAAATGACAGTCCAACCATGAAATGCCAGACAATTCTTCTCTAAACAAGGGAAACACCTAACCCGAAATATACATTTCAGCCTCACTGGGCCTCATCTGAGGTGCAGCTGATCCCTCTAAGCACTTGTAAGCAAGGTCTCCATGTCTGCATTCCCCCATTACCCTTAGCATAACCAACCCCAAGAGCAATTTTCACTCAGTCTTCTCCCCTTTTCACTCAGTCTTCTCCCCTTTTCACTCAGTCTTCTCCCCTTTTCACTCAGTCTCCCCCTTTTTCACTCAGTCTTCTCCCTTTTCACTCAGTCTTCTCCCTTTTCACTCAGTCTTCACCTCTTTTCACTCAGTCTTCTCCCCTTTTCACTCAGTCTCCCCCTTTTTCACTCAGTCTTCTCCCTTTTCACTCAGTCTTCTCCCTTTTTCACTCAGTTTCCCTCCTTTTCACTCAGTCTTCTCCCCTTTTTCACTCAGTCTTCTCCCCTTTTTCATTCAGTCTTCTCCCTTTTCACTCAGTCTTCTCCCATTTTCACTCAGTCTTCTCCCCTTTTCACTCAGTCTTCTCCCTTTTCACTCAGTCTTCTCCCCTTTTCACTCAGTCTTCTCCCCTTTTCACACAGTCTTCTCCCCTTTTCACTCAGTCTTCTCCCCTTTTCACTCAGTCTTCTCCCCTTTTCACTCAGTCTTCTCCCATTTTCACTCAGTCTCTCCCATTTTCACTCAGTCTTCTCCCCTTTTCACTCAGTCTTCTCCCCATTTCACTCAGTCTTCTCCCTTTTCACTCAGTCCTCTCCCCTTTTCACTCAGTCTTCTCCCCTTTTCACACAGTCTTCTCCCCTTTTCACTCAGTCTTCTCCCATTTTCACTCAGTCTTCTCCCCTTTTCACTCAGTCTTCTCCCTTTTTCACTCAGTCTTCACCTCTTTTCACTCAGTCTTCTCCCCTTTTCACTCAGTCTGCTCCCATTTTCACACAGTCTTCTTCCCTTTTCACTCAGTCTTCTCCCTTTTCACTCAGTCTTCACCTCTTTTCACTCAGTCTTCTCCCCTTTTCACTCAGTCTTCTCCCCTTTTCACTCAGTCTTCTCCCCTTTTCACTCAGTCTCTCCCCTTTTCACTCAGTCTTCTCCTCTTTTCATTCAGTCTTCTCCCTTTTCACTCAGTCTGCTCCCCTTTTCACTCAGTCTTCTCCCCTTTTCACTCAGTCTTCTCCCCTTTTCACTCAGTCTTCTCCCCTTTTTCACTCAGTCTTCTCCCCTTTTCACTCAGTCTTCCCCCTTTTCACTCAGTCTTCTCCCCTTTTCACTCAGTCTTCTTCCCTTTTCACTCAGTCTTCTCCCCTTTTCACTCAGTCTTCTCCCCTTTTCACTCAGTCTTCTTCCCTTTTCACTCAGTCTTCTTCCCTTTTCACGCAGTCTTCTCCCTTTTTCACTCAGTCTTCTCCCCTTTTCACTCAGTCTTCTCCCCTTTTCACTCAGTCTTCTTCCCTTTTCACTCAGTCTTCTCCCCTTTTCACTCAGTCTTCTCCCCTTTTCACTCAGTCTTCTCCCCTTTTCACTCAGTCTCTCCCCTTTTCACTCAGTCTTCTCCCCTTTTCACTCAGTCTTCTCCCCTTTTCACTGAGTCTTCTCCCCTTTTCATTCAGTCTTCTCCCCTTTTCACTCAGTCTTCTCCCCTTTTCACTCAGTCTTCTCCCTTTTCACTCAGTCTTCTTCCCTTTTCACGCAGTCTTCTCCCTTTTTCACTCAGTCTTCTCCCCTTTTCACTCAGTCTTCTCCCCTTTTCACTCAGTCTTCTTCCCTTTTCACTCAGTCTTCTCCCCTTTTCACTCAGTCTTCTTCCCTTTTCACTCAGTCTTCTCCCCTTTTCACTCAGTCTTCTCCCCTTTTCACTCAGTCTTCTCCCCTTTTCACTCAGTCTCTCCCCTTTTCACTCAGTCTTCTCCCCTTTTCACTCAGTCTTCTCCCCTTTTCACTGAGTCTTCTCCCCTTTTCATTCAGTCTTCTCCCCTTTTCACTCAGTCTTCTCCCTTTTCACACAGTCTTCTCCCCTTTTCATTCAGTCTTCTCCCCTTTTCACGCAGTCTTCTCCCTTTTTCACTCAGTCTTCTTCCCTTTTCACTCAGTCTTCTCCCCTTTTCACGCAGTCTTCTCCCTTTTTCACTCAGTCTTCTCCCCTTTTCACTCAGTCTTCTCCCCTTTTCACTCAGTCTTCTCCCCTTTTCACTCAGTCTCTCCCCTTTTCACTCAGTCTTCCCCCTTTTCACTCAGTCTTCTCCCCTTTTCACGCAGTCTTCTCCCTTTTTCACTCAGTCTTCTCCCCTTTTCACTCAGTCTTCTCCCCTTTTCACTCAGTCTTCCCCCTTTTCACTCAGTCTCTCCCCTTTTCACTCAGTCTTCCCCCTTTTCACTCAGTCTCTCCCCTTTTCACTCAGTCTTCTCCCCTTTTCACTCAGTCTTCTCCCCTTTTCACTCAGTCTCTCCCCTTTTCACTCAGTCTTCTCCCCTTTTCACTCAGTCTTCTCCCCTTTTCACTCAGTCTTCTCCCCTTTTCACGCAGTCTTCTCCCTTTTTCACTCAGTCTTCTCCCCTTTTCACTCAGTCTTCTCCCCTTTTCACTCAGTCTTCTCCCCTTTTCACTCAGTCTCTCCCCTTTTCACTCAGTCTTCTCCCCTTTTCACTCAGTCTTCTCCCCTTTTCACTCAGTCTTCTCCCCTTTTCACTCAGTCTTCTCCCCTTTTCACTCAGTCTTCTCCCCTTTTCATTCAGTCTTCTCCCCTTTTCACTCAGTCTTCTCCCTTTTCACACAGTCTTCTCCCCTTTTCATTCAGTCTTCTCCCCTTTTCAATCAGTCTTCTCCCTTTTCACTCAGTCTCTCCCCTTTTCACTCAGTCTTCTCCTCTTTTCATTCAGTCTTCTCCCCTTTTCACTCAGTCTTCTCCCTTTTCACACAGTCTTCTCCCCTTTTCATTCAGTCTTCTCCCCTTTTCACTCAGTCTTCTCCCTTTTCACTCAGTCTTCTCCCCTTTTCATTCAGTCTTCTCCCCTTTTCAATCAGTCTTCTCCCTTTTCACTCAGTCTCTTCCCTTTTCACTCAGTCTTCTTCCCTTTTCACTCAGTCTGCTCCCATTTTCACACAGTCTTCTCCCATTTTCACACAGTCTTCTCCCCTTTTCACTGAGTCTTCTCCCCTTTTCATTCAGTCTTCTCCCCTTTTCACTCAGTCTTCTCCCTTTTCACACAGTCTTCTCCCCTTTTCATTCAGTCTTCTCCCCTTTTCAATCAGTCTTCTCCCTTTTCACTCAGTCTCTCCCCTTTTCACTCAGTCTTCTCCCCTTTTCACTCAGTCATCTCCCTTTTCACTCAGTCTGCTCCCATTTTCACACAGTCTTCTCCCATTTTCACACAGTCTTCTCCCCTTTTCACTCAGTCTTCTCCCCTTTTTCACTCAGTCTTCTCCCCTTTTCACTCAGTCTTCTTCGCTTTTCACTCAGTCTTCTCCCTTTTTCACTCAGTCTTCTCCCCTTTTCACTCAGTCTTCTCCCTTTTCACTCAGTCTTCACCTCTTTTCATTCAGTCTTCTCCCCTTTTCACTCAGTCTTCTCCCCATTTCATTCAGTCTTCTCCCCATTTCATTCAGTCTTCTCCCCTTTTCACTCAGTCTTCTCCCCTTTTCATTCAGTCTTCTCCCCTTTTCACTCAGTCTTCTCCCCATTTCATTCAGTCTTCTCCCCTTTTCACTCAGTCTTCTCCCCTTTTCATTCAGTCTTCTCCCCTTTTTCACTCAGTCTTCTCCCCTTTTCACTCAGTCTTCTTCGCTTTTCACTCAGTCTTCTCCCTTTTTCACTCAGTCTTCTCCCCTTTTCACTCAGTCTTCTCCCTTTTCACTCAGTCTTCACCTCTTTTCATTCAGTCTTCTCCCCTTTTCACTCAGTCTTCTCCCCATTTCATTCAGTCTTCTCCCCATTTCATTCAGTCTTCTCCCCTTTTCACTCAGTCTTCTCCCCTTTTCACTCAGTCTTCTCCCCTTTTCACTCAGTCTTCTCCCCATTTCATTCAGTCTTCTCCCCTTTTCACTCAGTCTTCTCCCCTTTTCATTCAGTCTTCTCCCCTTTTCACTCAGTCTTCTCCCCTTTTCACTCAGTCTTCTCCCATTTTCACTCAGTCTTCTCCCCTTTTCACTCAGTCTTCTCCCATTTTCACTCAGTCTTCTCCCCATTTCATTCAGTCTTCTCCCCTTTTCACTCAGTCTTCTCCCCTTTTCACTCAGTCTTCTCACTTTTCACTCAGTCTTCTCCCCTTTTCACTCAGTCTTCTCCCCTTTTCACTCAGTCTTCTCCCATTTTCACTCAGTCTTCTCACCTTTTCACTCAGTCTTCTCCCCATTTCATTCAGTCTGCTCCCCTTTTCACTCAGTCTTCTCCCTTTTCACTCAGTCTTCACCTCTTTTCACTCAGTCTTCTCCCCTTTTCACTCAGTCTTCTCCCCTTTTCACTCAGTCTTCTCCCATTTTCACTCAGTCTTCACCTCTTTTCACTCAGTCTTCTCCCCTTTTCACTCAGTCTGCTCCCCTTTTCACTCAGTCTTCCCCCTTTTCACTCAGTCTTCCCCCTTTTCACTCAGTCTTCTCCCCTTTTCACTCAGTCTTCTCCCATTTTCACTCAGTCTTCACCTCTTTTCACTCAGTCTTCTCCCCTTTTCACTCAGTCTGCTCCCCTTTTCACTCAGTCTTCCCCCTTTTCACTCAGTCTTCCCCCTTTTCACTCAGTCTTCTCCCCTTTTCACTCAGTCTGCTCCCCTTTTCACTCAGTCTTCCCCCTTTTCACTCAGTCTTCCCCCTTTTCACTCAGTCTTCTCCCATTTTCACTCAGTCTTCACCTCTTTTCACTCAGTCTTTTCCCCTTTTCACTCAGTCTTCTCCCCCTTTCACTCAGTCTTCTCCCCTTTTCACTCAGTCTCTCCCCTTTTCACTCAGTCTCTCCCCCTTTTCACTCAGTCTTCTCCCCTTTTCACTCAGTCTTCTCCCCTTTTCACTCAGTCTCTCCCCTTTTCATTCAGTCTTCTCCCCTTTTCACTCAGTCTTCTCCCCTTTTCACTCAGTCTCTCCCCCTTTTCACTCAGTCTTCTCCCCTTTTCACTCAGTCTTCTCCCATTTTCACTCAGTCTTCACCTCTTTTCACTCAGTCTTTTCCCCTTTTCACTCAGTCTTCTCCCCCTTTCACTCAGTCTTCTCCCCTTTTCACTCAGTCTTCTCCCCTTTTCACTCAGTCTTCTCCCTTTTCACTCAGTCTTCTCCCCTTTTCACTCAGTCTCTCCCCCTTTTCACTCAGTCTTCTCCCCTTTTCACTCAGTCTTCTCCCCTTTTCACTCAGTCTTCTCCCCTTTTTCACACAGTCTTCTCCCCTTTTCACTCAGTCTTCTCCCCTTTTCACTCAGTCTTCTCCCTTTTCACACAGTCTTCACCTCTTTTCACTCAGTCTTTTCCCCTTTTCACTCAGTCTTCTCCCCCTTTCACTCAGTCTTCTCCCCTTTTCACTCAGTCTTCACCTCTTTTCACTCAGTCTTCTCCCCTTTTCACTCAGTCTCTCCCCCTTTTCACTCAGTCTTCTCCCCTTTTCACACAGTCTTCTCCCCTTTTCACTCAGTCTCTCCCCCTTTTCACTCAGTCTTCTCCCCTTTTCACTCAGTCTTCTCCCCTTTTCACTCAGTCTTCTCCCCTTTTCACTCAGTCTTCTCCCCTTTTCACTCAGTCTCTCCCCCTTTTCACTCAGTCTTCTCCCCTTTTCACACAGTCTTCTCCCCTTTTCACTCAGTCTTCTCCCCTTTTCATTCAGTCTTCTCCCCTTTTTCACACAGTCTTCCCCCTTTTCACTCAGTCTTCTCCCCTTTTTCACACAGTCTTCCCCCTTTTCATTCAGTCTTCACCTCTTTTCACTCAGTCTTTTCCCCTTTTCACTCAGTCTTCTCCCCTTTTCACTCAGTCTCTCCCCTTTTCACTCAGTCTTCTCCCCTTTTCACTCAGTCTTCACCTCTTTTCATTCAGTCTTCTCCCCTTTTCACTCAGTCTTCTCCCCTTTTCACTCAGTCTTCTCCCCTTTTCACACAGTCTTCTCCCCTTTTCACTCAGTCTTCTCCTCTTTTCACTCAGTCTCTCCCCTTTTCACTCAGTCTTCTCCCCTTTTCACTCAGTCTTCACCTCTTTTCATTCAGTCTTCTCCCCTTTTCACACAGTCTTCTCCCCTTTTCACTCAGTCTTCACCTCTTTTCATTCAGTCTTCTCCCCTTTTCACTCAGTCTTCTCCCCTTTTTCACACAGTCTTCCCCCTTTTCACTCAGTCTTCTCCCCTTTTTCACACAGTCTTCCCCCTTTTCATTCAGTCTTCACCTCTTTTCACTCAGTCTTTTCCCTTTTCACTCAGTCTTCACCTCTTTTCATTCAGTCTTCTCCCCTTTTCACTCAGTCTTCTCCCCTTTTTCACACAGTCTTCCCCCTTTTCACTCAGTCTTCTCCCCTTTTTCACACAGTCTTCCCCCTTTTCATTCAGTCTTCTCCCCTTTTCACTCAGTCTTCTCCCCTTTTCACTCAGTCTTCTCCCCTTTTCACTCAGTCTCTCCCCTTTTCACTCAGTCTTCTCCCCTTTTCACACAGTCTTCTCCCCTTTTCACTCAGTCTTCTCCCCTTTTCACTCAGTCTTCTCCCCTTTTCACTCAGTCTTCTCCCCTTTTCACACAGTCTTCTCCCATTTTCACTCAGTCTTCTCCCCTTTTCACACAGTCTTCTCCCTTTTCACTCAGTCTCTCCCCTTTTCACTCAGTCTTCTCCCCTTTTCACACAGTCTTCTCCCCTTTTCACTCAGTCTTCTCCCCTTTTCACTCAGTCTTCTCCCATTTTCACTCAGTCTTCTCCCCTTTTCACACAGTCTTCTCCCCTTTTCACTCAGTCTTCTCCCCTTTTCACACAGTCTTCTCCCATTTTCACTCAGTCTTCTCCCCTTTTCACACAGTCTTCTCCCATTTTCACTCAGTCTTCACCTCTTTTCACTCAGTCCTCTCCCCTTTTCACTCAGTCTTCTCCCCTTTTTCACACAGTCTTCCCCCTTTTCACTCAGTCTTCTCCCCTTTTCACTCAGTCTTCTACCCTTTTTCACACAGTCTTCTCCCCTTTTTCACACAGTCTTCTCCCATTTTCACACAGTCTCTCCCCTTTTTCACTCAGTCTTCTCCCCTTTTCACTCAGTCTTCTTCCCTTTTCACTCAGTCTTCTCCCTTTTCACTCAGTCTTTTCCCCTTTTCACTCAGTCTTCTCCCCTTTTCACTCAGTCTTCTCCCCTTTTCACTCAGTCTTCTCCCTTTTCACTCAGTCTTCTCCCCTTTTCACTCAGTCTTCTCCCTTTTCACTCAGTCTTCTCCCCTTTTCACTCAGTCTTCTCCCATTTTCACTCAGTCTTCTCCCTTTTCACTCAGTCTTCTCCCCTTTTCACTCAGTCTTCTCCCATTTTCACTCAGTCTTCTCCCTTTTCACTCAGTCTTCTCCCCTTTTCACTCAGTCTTCTCCCATTTTCACTCAGTCTTCTCCCTTTTCACTCAGTCTTCTCCCCTTTTCACTCAGTCTTCTCCCCTTTTCACTCAGTCTTCTCCCTTTTCACTCAGTCTTCTCCCCTTTTCACTCAGTCTTCTCCCATTTTCACACAGTCTCTCCCCTTTTCACTCAGTCTTCTCCCCTTTTCACTCAGTCTTCTTCCCTTTTCACTCAGTCTTCTCCCCTTTTCACTCAGTCTTCTCCCCTTTTCACTCAGTCTTCACCTCTTTTCATTCAGTCTTCTCCCCTTTTCACTCAGTCTCTCCCCTTTTCACTCAGTCTTCTCCCCTTTTCACTCAGTCTTCTCCCTTTTTCACTCAGTCTTCTCCCTTTTCACTCAGTCTCCCCCCTTTTCACTCAGTCTTCTCCCCTTTTCACTCAGTCTCTCCCCTTTTCACTCAGTCTTCTCCCCTTTTCACTCAGTCTTCTCCCCCTTTCACTCAGTCTTCTCCCCTTTTCACACAGTCTTCTCCCATTTTCACTCAGTCTTCTCCCCTTTTCACTCAGTCTTCTCCCCTTTTCACTCAGTCTTCTCCCTTTTCACTCAGTCTTCACCTCTTTTCATTCAGTCTTCTCCCCTTTTCACTCAGTCTCTCCCCTTTTCACTCAGTCTTCTCCCCTTTTCACTCAGTCTTCTCCCTTTTTCACTCAGTCTTCTCCCTTTTCACTCAGTCTCCCCCCTTTTCACTCAGTCTTCTCCCCTTTTCACTCAGTCTCTCCCCTTTTCACTCAGTCTTCTCCCCTTTTCACTCAGTCTTCTCCCTTTTTCACTCAGTCTTCTCCCCTTTTCACTCAGTCTTCTCCCATTTTCACTCAGTCTTCTCCCATTTTCACTCAGTCTTCTCCCCTTTTCACTCAGTCTTCTCCCATTTTCACTCAGTCTTCTCCCCATTTCATTCAGTCTTCTCCCCTTTTCACTCAGTCTCTCCCCTTTTCACTCAGTCTTCTCCCATTTTCACTCAGTCTTCTCCCCTTTTCACTCAGTCTTCTCACCTTTTCACTCAGTCTTCTCCCCATTTCATTCAGTCTGCTCCCCTTTTCACTCAGTCTCTCCCCTTTTCACTCAGTCTTCTCCCCATTTCACTCAGTCTTCTCCCCTTTTCACTCAGTCTTCTCCCCTTTTCACTCAGTCTCTCCCCTTTTCACTCAGTCTGCTCCCCTTTTCACTCAGTCTTCTCCCCTTTTTCATTCAGTCTTCTCCCTTTTCACTCAGTCTTCTCCCCTTTTCACTCAGTCTTCTCCCCTTTTCACACAGTCGCCTCCCCTTTTCACTCAGTCTTCTCCCATTTTCACACAGTCTCTCCCCTTTTTCACTCAGTCTTCTCCCCTTTTCACTCAGTCTTCTCCCCTTTTCACTCAGTCTTCTCCCCTTTTCATTCAGTCTTCTCCCATTTTCACTCAGTCTTCACCTCTTTTCATTCAGTCTTCTCCCCTTTTCACTCAGTCTCTCCCCTTTTCACTCAGTCTGCTCCCCTTTTCACTCAGTCTTCTCCCCTTTTTCATTCAGTCTTCTCCCTTTTCACTCAGTCTTCTCCCCTTTTCACTCAGTCTTCTCCCCTTTTCACACAGTCTTCTCCCATTTTCACACAGTCTCTCCCCTTTTTCACTCAGTCTTCTCCCCTTTTCACTCAGTCTTCTCCCCTTTTCACTCAGTCTTCTCCCCTTTTCACGCAGTCTTCTCCCCTTTTCACACAGTCTTCTCCCCTTTTCACTCAGTCTTCTCCCCTTTTTCACACAGTCTTTCCCCTTTTCACTCAGTCTTCTCCCCTTTTCACTCAGTCTTCTCCCCTTTTCACTCAGTCTTCTACCCTTTTTCACACAGTCTTCTCCCCTTTTCACTCAGTCTCTCCCCTTTTCACTCAGTCTCTCCCCTTTTCACTCATTCTTCTCCCCTTTTTCTCGCAGTCTTCCCCCTTTTCACTCAGTCTTCACCTCTTTTCATTCAGTCTTCTCCCTTTTTCACTCAGTCTTCCCCCTTTTCACTCAGTCTTCTTCCCTTTTCACTCAGTCTTCTCCCCTTTTCACTCAGTCTTCTCCCCTTTTCACGCAGTCTTCTCCCCTTTTCACTCAGTCTTCTCCCCATTTCACTCAGTCTTCTCCCCTTTTCACACAGTCTTCTCCCATTTTCACTCAGTCTTCACCTCTTTTCATTCAGTCTTCTCCCTTTTTCACTCAGTCTTCTCCCCTTTTCACTCAGTCTCTCCCCTTTTCACACAGTCTCTTCCCTTTATCATACAGTCTCTCCCCTTTATCACATAGTCTCTCCCCTTTATCACACAGTCTCTCCCCTTTTCTTTCTCTCCCCTTTATCACATAGTCTCTCCCCTTTATCACATAGTCTCTCCCTTTTCTTTCTCTCCCTTTCTAGTTTTTACTCCTCTTTTGCCTCCTTCCCCCACTGCCTCATTTCCCCTCCCCTTACCTCTTTATGTGAGGAGGAATGGAGCTGGTCACTTGTGAAGTCCTCTTTTCCGCATTGACAGAAGCCGGAACCATGTGACACGCTCGACACAGACGTGGTGTATGCTTGGGGTTTCTTCATCTTTCTGGGCGCCACTTTTCAAACTTGTTCTGAGGACAAAAGTGGCATCCAGACAGATGAAACAAAACCCCAGCATGCATCATGTCTGTGTAGCTGCGTGTCACATGACATGGTCCCGGCTGCTGTCAAAGTCTTGGGCTGCAGGGCTGGCCAGTACTTTTGTGTGCTCACTGCTCCCCCCGCTATGCCACTGACTTGGCCTGCAAGCGGTGATTGGGGAGCACAGCATTTTGGCAGGGAGTCCCAGAAAAGTTTAAATTAATGCGGAGGGCATGTATGGGCCGGCACTGCCCGGACCGGCCCACCGGGAAAATGCCCAGTATGCCCGATGGCCAGTCCGGGCCTGCCTAGAGGGATCAGCTGCACATCACCAATGAGGCCCAACAAGGCTGAAAAGTGTCATTGGTGTTAGCTGCTGCTTTTGTTCAGAGAAGAATTGTCTGACGTTTCCTGGCTGGACTGTTATTTTGGCAGGATGAGTATGATGTGCTTCAGAACATTTCTTCTCTGTGTGTGGTGTTTGTGTGCTAAAACATGATTGCACCCTGGGCACGAGGACACAGTCCCAGTGATTTCTAGCACACCTTTGCAGGCTCATGAGTGTAGTTGACCATCTCTGACTTCTTCTACCTATACGCAAATTGCTCTTGGGGTTAGTCACCTTAAGTTTAATGGGGGAATCCAGACGTGGACCCCTTGCTCAAAGGTGGCTATAGGGATTGGCTGCACCTCACTGATTAGGTAGAAATGTACGTCTGTGGTTAGCTTCTTCCCTTGTTCAGAGAAGAATTGTCTGGCATTTTGTTGCTGGCCTGCCTTATTAGCAGGACCTGTATGATATGTTTCAGAACATTTCTTCTCTCTGTATGACATTTGTGAGGTAAAAGAGAATGCACCCTGTGAGCGAGGACACAGTACCAGTGAGCTTTTGCATATGTTTGCAGGCTCAGGAGTCTAGTTGACCATCTCTGACTTCTTCTACCTATATGCAAATTGCTCTCGGGGTTAGTCACCCTAAGGTAATGGGGGAATCCAGACGTGGACCACTTCCTCACAGGTGCCGAGAGGGATTAGCTGCACCTCACTGATGAGGTCCAACAAGGTTTAAACGTAAGTTTGAGGTTAGCTGCTTCCCTTGTTAAGAGAGGAAGTGTATGGCATTTTGTGGCTGGACTATCATTTTGGCAGGGCCTGTATGATATGCTTCAGAATATTTCTTCTCTGTGTATGGTATTTGTGAGATAAAAGAGATTGTACCCTTGGTGCGAGGGCACAGTCCCATTGAACTTTAGTATACCATTGCAGGCTCATGAGACTAGTTGAGCATCTCTAACTTCTTCTATCTATATCCAAATTGCTCTTGGGGTTAGTCACGTGGAACTCTTGCTCACAGGTGCCTAGAGAGATCAGCTGCACCTGACAGGCGAGACCCAACAAGGCCGAAATGTGTGTTTGGTTTTAGCTGCTTCACTTGTTCAGAGAAGAATTGTCTGGCATTTCGTGGCTGGACTGTCACTTTAGCAGGATCTGTATGATACGCTTCAGAATATTTCTTCTCTGTGTATGGTATTTGTGAGCTAAAACAGATTGCACTCTGGGTGTGAGGACACAGTCCCAGTGAGGTTATTGCATACCTTTGTAGGTTCATGAGTCTAGTTGAGATCTCTGACTTCTTCTATCTATATGCAAATTGCTCTTGGTGTTAATCACCCTAAGGGTATTGGGGGAATCCAGATGTGGACCCCTTGCTCACAGGTGCCTAGAGGGGTCAGCTGTACCTCACTAATGTGATAGAAATGTATGTTTGTGGCCAGCTAAGAGGAATGGTCTGGCATTTCATGGCTGGACCCAACAAGGCTAAAATGTGTGTTTGGTTTTAGCTGTGTCCCTTGTTCAGAGAAGAATTGTCTGGCATTTCATGGTTGGACTGTCATTTAGCAGGACCTGTATGATATGCTACAGAATATTTCTTCTCTGTGTATGGTATTTGTGAGCTAAAAGAGATTGTACCCTGGGTGCGAGGACACAGTCCCAGTGATCTCTAGTATACCTTTTCAGGCTCACGAGTCTAGCTGAGCATCTCTGTCTTCTTCTATCTATATGCAAATTGCTATTGGGGTTAGTCACCCTAAAGGTAATGGGGGGGATCCAGATGTGGACTCCTTGCTCACAGGTGCTTAGAGGGATCAGTTGCACCTCACCAACGAGGCCCAACAAGGCCAAAATGTATGTCTGTTGTTAGCTGCTTCCCTTGTAAGAGAGGAATTGCCTGGTATTTTGTGGCTGGACTGTCATTTTGGCAGGACCTGTATGATATGCTTCAGAATATTTCTTCTCTGTGTATGGTGTTTGTGAGCTGAAAGAGATTGCATCCTGGGTGTGAGGACATAGTCCCAGTGAGCTTTACTATACCTTTGCAGGCTCATGAGTCTTGCTGACCATCTCTGACTTCTTCTACCTATATGCAAATTGCTCTTGGGGTTAGTTACCCTGTTCCTCCCAGTTTTCCTCCTTTCCATCCTGTTCCACCAACGTCTTCTCCTTCCCACCTGTTCCACCCACTTCTCCTCCTTCTCACCCTGTTCCTCCCACTTCTCTTCCTTCCCACCCTGTTCCTCCCACTTCTTCTCCTTCCCAACCTGTTCCTCCCACTTCTTCTCCTTCCCACCCTGTTCTTCCCATTTTCCCTCCTTCACATTCTGTTCCTCCCTGTTCCTCCTACATCTTCTCCTTCCCACCCTTTTCCTTCCCTGTTCCTCCCATTTTTTCTCCTTTCTACCCTGTTCCTCCCACTTCTTCTCCTTCCCATCTTATTCCTCCCACGTCTTCTCCTTCCCTCCCTGTTCCTACCACTTCTCCTCATTCTCACCCAGTTCCTCACACTTCTCCTCCTTCCCACCCCTTCTCCTTCCCACCCATTCCTCCCACTTCTCCTCCTTCCCACCCTGTTCCACCCACTTCTCCTCCTCATCTTGTTTTGCCCAATTTATGATGCAGTCGTTAAAGCCTGCCACACCCATGATTAAGCCCCACCCACTTTTATGCAAATGTTGTAATTTATAGCCACCATGTTGCATGACATGAGCCCTGTCCGGGGCTCAAGAAAACAGAGTTCCCATTTATGATTATCAGCCGACACAAATCCAGGTTTTAAAGTCTCTCCTGTACATGCACAAGGTGGTGCGCCGATGGTACGGACTAGGGACGGGGAAATGCTTTGCCTCAAAAACACAGGTGAAATGTGACACCTCCTGTTGTGAGCGGAAATTTCCTGAGAAAAGTGGCATTTTCCTACTTTGTTCCTCCTTTGTCATTGCACCAATAGCAATAGGAATGAGTTACACACAATCACAACCACACACACACACACACACATAGACACACATACACACAGAGAGACACACACACAGACACATACACACACACACACAGACACACACACATAGACATACACAGACACACACAGATACACACACACACACACACACACATACACACACACACAGACACACACACATAGACATACACAGACACACATATACACAGACACACACACACATACACACGTGGAAAGTTCCCTTTGTATCCCCACAGGGATAGTATAAAAGGGGAGTCATGTTCCAGGAACCGGTTATTATGTGTTTTCTTGTGGAGCTCATCAAGAAAAGAACGGGATGGCACTTGTCAGACTTTTAGTAAACAATAAAAGCAATTTTATTGAAACTACTATTGGCAAACAGACACGATATATACACCTTATCTCACATCTAACGCGTTTCGCACCACATGGTGCTTACTCATAGACAGAGTCTTTGACAATGCTGCAGCTGTTATGTAGTCCAAAAAGTAACGTCTTCTATTCAAGTTGACCAATCCAAAGTCTGCAGCAGTCCACCCCATGAACCAAATGAAAAGGCAATTAAGTATTAACCCTAGCACTTCCTTACTTCCCGGGATACTCTGCTGCCGACACAACCGGTCATCATTAAGAAGTTATCACCTTTCTCACAATCTAACAACACAACAGCCGCTCCTCCGTCAACACTCATCTCTTAAAAAACACTTCAAAATATTTTAAAACCAGTATCAATCCAAAATATATCTTATATATATAAAATTAGCAATCTTCATAGCAACAACTATATCGCTATTAAACATCAAAAGGAGTGTCGTGTATAGAATTATTACTCTACACACAGCACATCACATCAAATTCCTTATTCAAACCTTTTGGTATACGAGTGTCTAATGTGAAAATCCAATACACCTCGCGATATGATAACCTCAATGAAATATCACCTCCTCTGAACGTGGGTAGCTTCACATTTTTGTTTAGAGCATAATGGTTGTTTGGATACATTTACTGTGCAGGGTATAGAAAGAGTTAACAATACGTTCAGAGGAGGTGATATTTCATTGAGGTTATCATATCGCGAGGTGTATTGGATTTTCACATTAGACACTCGTATACCAAAAGGTTTGAATAAGGAATTTGATGTGATGTGCTGTGTGTAGAGTAATAATTCTATACACGACACTCCTTTTGATATTTAATAGCGATATAGTTGTTGCTATGAAGATTGCTAACTTTATATATATAAGATACATTTTGGATTGATACTGGTTTTAAAAG
The DNA here is from genome assembly GCA_037306005.1 of Rhinophrynus dorsalis. NCBI lineage: Eukaryota > Metazoa > Chordata > Amphibia > Anura > Rhinophrynidae > Rhinophrynus > Rhinophrynus dorsalis. Next base: position 3,067,485 of record CM074724.1, on the reverse strand, counting down.
TTTTGAAGATTAAGTGTTTTCTAAGAGATGAGTGTTGGCTGAGCAGCGGCTGTTGTGTTGTTAGAGTGTGAGAAAGGGGATAACTTCTTAATGATGACCGGTTGTGTCGGCAGCAGAGTATCCCGTGAAGTAAGGAAATGCTGGGGTTAACACCTAATTGCCTTTTCATTTGGTTCATGGGGTGGACTGCTGCAGACTTTGGATTGGTCAATTTGAATAGAAGACGTTACTTTTTGGACTACATAACAGCCGCGGCATTGTCAAAGACTCTATCTATGAGTAAGCACCATGTGGTGCGAAACGCGTTAGATGTGAGATAAGTTGTATATATATCGTGTCTGTTTGCCAATAGTAGTTTCAATAAAATTGCTTTTATTGTTTACTAAAAGTCTGACAACAAGTGCCATCCCATTCTTTTCTTGATGAGCTGTTTACATTGGAGAGACGTACTGGAGGTCTGTTGGAGATCGGCACCGAGTGGGGACAATAGAGAGATTGTTGAGATGCAACATTGTTGTTTATATTGTTACAGTGTAACATTACATTATATATATATCGATATAAGTGCCGTGAAGTTTGTGATTGTATCCTCAGGGGAGGGCTGGCATAGGCAGCAAGGGGGCAATTCATCCTGGGAAGGTCATATGTGTGGGAGCTGTGCCACTGCCTCACTCGATTTCTTGCCTCCTGCTAAAGATGCTGTATTATCACTAGCGTAACTCCATTTCAATTGTAGGCTCTGTGGTATCACTAGTGTAGATCCATTTCAATTGTAAGCTCTGTGGTATCACTAGTGTAGATCCATTTCAATTGTAGGCTCTGTGGTGTCACTAGTGTAGATCCATTTCAATTGTAAGCTCTGTGGTATCACTAGTGTAGATCCATTTCAGTTGTAAGCTCTGTGGTATCACTAGTGTAGCACCATTTGAGTTGTAAGCTCTGTGGTATCGCTAGTGTAGATCCATTTCAATCGTAAGCTCTGGGGCATCACTAGTGTAACTCCATTTCAATTGTAAGCTCTCTTGTATCACTAGTGTAACTCTATTTCAATTGTAAGTTCTGTGTTATCACTAGTGTAACTCCATGTCAATTGTAAGCTCTATAGTATCACTAGTGTAACTATATTTCAATTGTAAGCTCTATAGTATCATATTGTAACTCCATTTGGATTGTAAGCTCTATAGTATCACTAGTGTAACTCCATGTCAATTGTAAGCTCTACAGTATCGCTGATGTAATTCCTTGTCAACTCTAAGCTCTATAGTATCACTAGTGTAACTCCATTTCAATTGTAAGCGCTATAGTATCACTAGTGTAACTCCATTTCAATTGTAAGCGCTATAGTATCACCAGTGTAACTCCATTTCAATTGCAAGCTCTGTAGTATCACTAGTGTAACTCCTTGTCAATTATAAGCTCTATAGTATCACTAGTGTAGCTCCATTTCAATTGTAAGCTCTGTAGTATCACTAGTGTAGATCCATTTCAATTGTAAGTTCTGTAGTATCATTAGTGTAGCTCCATTTCAATTGTAAGCTCTGTAGTATCACTAGTGTAACTCCTTGTCAATTATAAGCTCTATAGTATCACTAGTGTAGCACCATTTCAGTTGTAACCTGTGTTATCACATGCCTCATTTCAAAATGAGAATCCTATTTTGAAAGTTAACAAAAGGGAGGGGGCTGGGACAGTGGGCTGAAGCAATAGTAGAAATGGGACACTTGACTGTATTTGCCCCCCAGTTACCAGTCATCCCTGTCTATCCTCATAGTGTACTGTAAAGATTAAGACTGCAGTAATGTTGGAAGAAAGGGGAAGCTGCTGCTGACATTTTGACTCTAGCTACAGGTATACAGACAGGCAAACAGGGGGAAAAGGATTTGCAGTTGCAGGGAGTCTGTGTCTTAGATTTTATTTGTAGACACTAGACAGTGACGGCTATTAAAAATCAAAAACTGTTGTGTGATAGGTGACAGAGACAGACAGGGGCCTTGACACGAGGCCAACAGTGTCAGACACTAAAAGAGGAGACGTACAAGATACAGTATTTCAGAATGGAAGGAATTCAGTCCACACAGCTCTGTTGCCTACTTTACTGTATAAAACAGGGTTGGGCGAAAATTCCAGTTTTGTTCCTGTGGGAAGAAAAATGCACAATGCTCCACTCACTTGTTCTGTGGGAATATCTGCTCATAGTGAACCCCATAGATTTTCTGCCATTTTACTAACACCACAGTTTTTCCCACGTTGGCAAAAATTCCCACCCCCATACTAACCCCCCAGAAATTTCCACCCCCATACTAACCCCCCAAAAATTCCCACCCTGTACTAACCCCCCCAAGAAATTCCTGCCCCCCCTACTACCCCCCCCCCCAGAAATTCCCACCATGCAGCAGGTAGTTGAACAGATAGCGAGAAGAAAGGAGACAGAGAGAGACAGTATATAAAGTTCTTCTGAGTGCTGGCTAATACAATGACCAGCAGGAGAAGCTGGACGGACACTGCTCATTCTGCTCAGTCAGAGGCGGAGGAATCCAGCCCCCCACGGTGGTGAAAGGAGCCCATCTCCCTCTGCCCAAACGATCCCCAGTCCCCCAACATCTTCTGTGATGATTTGGATAAGTTTAAAAGGACAATAATGTCCCTTAAAAAATGAGTCTTTTGTATTGTTTACAAAAATAAATGATATGGCACAAATCCTATGTCTCAGACCTTTATGGTTTGAGAGATATTCGCATGTAAAGTTCCCTTTCTCCTGATGTCGGCTGTAAAGCTGACAGCAGGAGATCCGTGTTGGCCGACATGAGGAGGATCTTCAGCAGAGCCGCAATACAAATATTGGAAAATAATTACTTCATTGGAAAGGTCTGCAAAGTGTGGTTGCAAATCAGACACACACTGTAGACCGTTGCAATGAAGTAATTATTTTCTAATAACAGCATTTCGGCTCTGCTGCAGAGCGGCTGGCCGGTCCCAGAACTGGGATCTCCTGCTCAGCTACACGCTGACGTCAGGAGAAGGGAAGCAGGAACTTTACATGTGAATATCTCTCAAACCATAATGGTCTGAGAGACAGGATTTGTGCCACATAATTTATTTTTTTAAACACTACAGAACATGATTTTTTTATGGTACATTACTGTCCCTTTACTGAAAAGGAAAGGGGGTGATTGGATACCAGTATCACCAGCAGTAAGACAGCTGCCTGTTCCTGGTACTATTGTCAGCACACCGCCCTCTGAGGAGATGACAAGTCCGACAGCAGGGGACCCTCTGTCACATCGTGATCACCAACCAGACCGATAGAGCAGCAAGAGACTGGCGGTGGTGATGACAGTGAGGGTGGTGGAGCAGCTGCTGTGGAACAGATTATGAGAAAAAGAGATGAATTTGGGAATGGGCATTGCACCACCACCCTCAGTGCCATCCTGGCATTTGCTGCCCTGGCCAGTGAAGGTACTGGAGAAGAAGAAGGTCGTTCTTCTGTACTCCCCCCCAATCATGGGTGTGGGAATATGTTTCCATTGGGGCATGCACAGTGCAGTGACCAGGTAGAGCAAAGGGGAAAGGAGGGGACACCCCTTGGCATAGCCGCCCTCATAAACCTCATGCAACATAAACACCCTGACACTTATGTTACACATGAGAAACCCACACCAAAAACATGGAAATTGAGTGCTGCTATCACTGTGCCCTTGCCTCTCCCAAGCGCACAAGGACCAGAGGAGAAAGTCCCACATAAGGAATAGGGAAACCACTCCGCCAATCTAGAAGTCTGATGACGACTGTAACACCTGCAACATCATTGTCTTATTCTTCTAGAGTCCATGTGCGGGAAAATATACACATTGTCCCCCCTGGGACCATTATGGTCCTTTTCCTCCTCAACAGTACCACCTCTGCCTCCGTTACCTCCTCCCCCCAAGCTGAAATTCTGTGATGATCTGTCAGTATGTCTCCACCCATTTCTATGTGTGATCAGCGCACCACACGAGGTGAAATGTGATGGGGAGAAGTTCAAATGCAGGGTATCAGGGAGCATCTGCAGACGTTCCATCCTGCTGAATATGCCAAGATGGGGGCAGGGTGGATTCATTATTTTTATTACGTCTTCTTGTTATCACTTGTCCTTAGAAAAGTGTACAAAGGTCATAGTGGCAACAGTACCTTATTTCTTGGGGGATGGTTTAACACTGATGACAAATGCCAAGGTGGCGGTTTCACTACAGTTGAACCTATTGGTTCATATAAGAGCATAAGTGTCAATTTTGATTGTTCCTAGTCCTTCACCTATTTCACAACATTTCCACACACTGTGCACATTGCAGTTGCTGATAACTACACAGTTCTTTCCCGTTCTCAAGGGAAATAATAGTCCAATGTACCTATGATTTTAGAGGAAGTGCAAAAGAAGAAGCAAAATTGACCACCTTCTTCTAACCAGATGCACCTGAAGTGGAGGGGGCTTGTTGTGGTGTTACTGCTGCCTCAGCAGCACTAAGGCTAGTAACATAGTGGATGAGGCTGAAAAAGATGCATCCAGCAAGCCCACAACATGCCACATCACCCCTGTTGATCCAGAGAAAGGCAACCAAAAAAAACCCTGAAACCTTTTCCAATTTAGCCACAAGTGGGTAAAAAAATTCCTTCCTGACTCCAAATCTCATTCTTAATTCAGAACTTTGTATAAATAAATAATTAGATAGTTCTTTGTATTGACCTTGAATATATATGTAAATGGTAATCATATCACCCCTTAGACGTCTCTTCTCTAATGTAAACAAACCCAGTTTGGCTAGTCTCTCTTTATAACTCAGATCCTCCAATTCCTTTATCAGTTTTGTTGCACATCTCTGCACCCTCTCCACTTCAACAATGTCTTTTTTAAGAACTGGTTCCCAAAATTGTACTCCATATTCTAGATGAGGCCTAACCAAGTATTTATATAGAGATTAAATTATATTCCCATTCCGTGCATCTACACCTTTTTTTATGCAGGATAGTACCCTATTTCTCTTGCAGCAGCTGAGTGACTGCACACTGCAATGAAGTCTATTGTCTATCAGTATTACCAAGTTGTTTCCCATGTACAGTATACGTAGTATGCTTGCTTCTGCACTCCAAATGCATAACCTTACATTTATCTACAATAAATGTCATCTTCCACTTTTCTGCCTATTCACTCAGTTTATCTAAATCCTTCGAGGTTAGTGTCAGGATTGAATAACCATTGAAAGGAGGCTAGCGCTAGCTAATGGTACAAAAGTGTAGGCAATCAAGGCAAAAACAGCCTTGCGCACTCTGGGACTAGGGAATAATAGACCATACAAAGAAGGAGTAAAAAGCACTCCACAAAAAGGCTAGTCCATCTAATTAGGCACGCAACACACATACAAATATATTGAATCTTTATTAAACAATTATATCAAAAATACATTGACCCAAAATATACATAAAAACACTCAAAAACATATATCTGAGGGGTAGACACTTTAGCTGTTTCACATGTTCAGAGAGGAATTGTCTGGCATTTTGTGGCTGGGACGTCATTTGGGCAGGACCAGTATGATATGCTTCAGAAGATTTCCTCTCTGTGTATTGCACTGGAGAGCTACAAGAGATTGCACTCTGGGAGCTGAACGCAGTCCTAGTGAGCTTCTTGCATGCGTTTGCTAGCTCATGAGCCTAGTTGAGCATCTCTGACCTTTCTTTCAACATAGATCATTAATAAACAAATTAAAAAGCATTGGGCCCAGGACTGAACCCTGTGGCACCCCACTTATAACTTTACACCAACTTGAAAAGGTTCCATTTACACCAACTCTCTGCCATCTATCATTTAACCAGTTCTCAATCCATGTACAGATATCACCTCCCAAACCGAAGACTTTTAAAGGGATAGTAATACTTCGTTTTAACTTTATTTTATTTTGTAGGCATTAAAAAAACATGAAGAACGATATAAGTCTTATCTCTCAAACCTTTATGTTTTGAGAGATATTCACAAGCAAACTTTCCCCTCCCGCCCCTTTTACCTAGTGTAAGCCATCTCTTCTCAGATGTGGAATGCAGTCCATAGACCAGACAGATAACAGCAGGGGACAATCTTCTTCCTATGAGAACAATGAAAGCCCTGCCCCCCTTGACAAGTTTTTCAGCTTTTTCCATTATCTTAATTGAAGATTGTCCCTCTCTGCAGTCTACCTGGGCACCTCCCTTCTGATCTGGCTGAACAGTGTTACATCAGTAAAAGGGGCGGGAGGGGGACACTTTGCCATTCAATTACTTTTGTACTACAACTCTGACAGAATTGATATAACACTCTCCAAAGTCCAAATACTATGATGATTAATTAGAGCTGCTTTTATTACGAAACATTACTATCCCTTTTACTTATGCAGTAACCTGTTGTGAGGCACTGTATTAAAGGCTTTTGCAAAATCCAAGTATACTACATCTACAGCAATTCCCTTGTCCAAGTTACTACTTACCCTTTTGTAAAATGCAAGTAAATTAGTCTGACATGATCTATTCTTCATAAAACCATGCTGACTCCTACTAATAATAGTGTTTGCCTTCACATAGTTCTGAACAGTGTCTGTTAGTAACCCTACTGACATCTTACCCACTATGGAAGTCAAGCTCAAGTGGAAACATCACTGTATCACCACCACCTGTCTCATGTCACTACTGATGATCCCACTCCCATACAGAAATCTAATCCTCCTAATGCTTAGACGACTCAGCAGCAGCAATTACATCAGTAGCAAATGCCAGAATGTCACTAGTGGTGGGTGCCAGTGGGTGGCGCATTGCTTCTGGTAGAGGTTTTCCCTCACCATCTACCACTGCTGTTACTAGGCTAATAGTGCATACAGTTTGTTCAGGGCTTGTGTTTTGGCACGCCTAAAGCCTGTAAACATTATTTGGGGTTTCATTTTGCCATTCAAACAAATTAATTTCAGGCTTTGTTTCTTTGAAGTCTGAATCCTACAATTTATTTAGGGCTTCCCTTTTTGGAAGTCTGAAATTATTTTTTGAGTGCTAGCTTTGTTGTAATATGTTGAAGGTTCTGCTAGTCCTAACCCTGCAAAAAAAACTTTCCCAACCCACTTTCCAGTCTGGAACAGAGAAGGGCTGGCCCATGAGTTGGACTCATCAGACACTACGGTAAGGACTTTGTGTGGACAGAGACAGAATCTCTTTGTGATACAAGTGAGCACAAGAGTGGAGCACAAGAGTGGAGCACATACAGCTGCAATGGGAGGAGATGGGAATGTGTGAAGACATGGTTCTCCCAATGTGGTCTGTCCACTGGTACCCTAGACATGAAGAAGCAGGGTGAGGGTAGAACACTGAAGGACAGTCTGTCCCTAGCAATGTCCTGTATATAGAGATGTCACTAGTAATGTAATGTCCTGTATATAGAGATGTCCATGTCACTAGTAATGTGATGTCCTGTATATAGAGATGTACGTGTCCCTAGTAATGTAATGTACTGTATATAGAGATGTACGTGTCCCTAGTAATGTAATGTACTGTATATAGAGATGTCCGTGTCACTAGTAATGTGATGTCCTGTATATAGAGATGTCCGTGTCACTAGTAATGTGATGTCCTGTATATAGAGATGTACGTGTCACTAGTAATGTGATGTCCTGTATATAGAGATGTCCGTGTCACTAGTAATGTGATGTCCTGTATATAGAGATGTCCGTGTCCCTAGTAATGTAATGTCCTGTATATAGAGATGTCCGTGTCACTAGTAATGTGATGTCCTGTATATAGAGATGTACGTGTCCCTAGTAATGTAATGTACTGTATATAGAGATGTACGTGTCCCTAGTAATGTAATGTACTGTATATAGAGATGTCCGTGTCACTAGTAATGTGATGTCCTGTATATAGAGATGTCCGTGTCACTAGTAATGTGATGTCCTGTATATAGAGATGTACGTGTCCCTAGTAATGTAATGTACTGTATATAGAGATGTACGTGTCCCTAGTAATGTAATGTACTGTATATAGAGATGTCCGTGTCACTAGTAATGTGATGTCCTGTATATAGAGATGTACGTGTCACTAGTAATGTGATGTCCTGTATATAGAGATGTCCGTGTCCCTAGTAATGTAATGTCCTGTATATAGAGATGTACGTGTCACTAGTAATGTAATGTCCTGTATATAGAGATGTCCGTGTCACTAGTAATGTAATGTCCTGTATATAGAGATGTCCGTGTCACTAGTAATGTGATGTCCTGTATATAGAGATGTCCGTGTCACTAGTAATGTAATGTCCTGTATATAGAGATGTACGTGTCCCTAGTAATGTAATGTCCTGTATATAGAGATGTCCGTGTCACTAGTAATGTAATGTCCTGTATATAGAGATGTCCATGTCACTAGTAATGTAATGTCCTGTATATAGAGATGTCCGTGTCACTAGTAATGTAATGTCCTGTATATAGAGATGTCTGTGTCACTAGTAATGTAATGTCCTGTATATAGAGATGTCCGTGTCACTAGTAATGTGATGTCCTGTATATAGAGATGTCCATGTCACTAGTAATGTAATGTCCTGTATATAGAGATGTCAGTGTCACTAGTAATGTAATGTCCTGTATATAGAGATGTCTGTGTCACTAGTAATGTAATGTCCTGTATATAGAGATGTCCGTGTCCCTAGTAATGTAATGTCCTGTATATAGAGATGTACGTGTCCCTAGTAATGTAATGTCCTGTATATAGAGATGTCCGTGTCACTAGTAATGTGATGTCCTGTATATAGAGATGTCCGTGTCACTAGTAATGTAATGTCCTGTATATAGAGATGTCCGTGTCACTAGTAATGTAATGTCCTGTATATAGAGATGTCCATGTCACTAGTAATGTAATGTCCTGTATATAGAGATGTACGTGTCACTAGTAATGTGATGTCCTGTATATAGAGATGTCCTGTATATAGAGATGTCCGTGTCACTAGTAATGTAATGTCCTGTATATAGAGATGTCCGTGTCCCTAGTAATGTAATGTCCTGTATATAGAGATGTCCGTGTCACTAGTAATGTGATGTCCTGTATATAGAGATGTCCGTGTCCCTAGTAATGTGATGTCCTGTATATAATGATGTCCGTGTCACTAGTAATGTAATGTCCTGTATATAGAGATGTCCGTGTCACTAGTAATGTAATGTCCTGTATATAGAGATGTCCATGTCACTAGTAATGTAATGTCCTGTATATAGAGATGTCACTAGTAATGTAATGTCCTGTATATAGAGATGTCTGTGTCACTAGTAATGTGATGTCCTGTATATAGAGATGTCCGTGTCACTAGTAATGTAATGTCCTGTATATAGAGATGTCCATGTCACTAGTAATGTAATGTCCTGTATATAGAGATGTCCGTGTCCCTAGTAATGTGATGTCCTGTATATAGAGATGTCCGTGTCACTAGTAATGTAATGTCCTGTATATAGAGATGTACGTGTCCCTAGTAATGTAATGTCCTGTATATAGAGATGTCCGTGTCACTAGTAATGTGATGTCCTGTATATAGAGATGTCCGTGTCACTAGTAATGTAATGTCCTGTATATAGAGATGTCCGTGTCACTAGTAATGTAATGTCCTGTATATAGAGATGTCAGTGTCACTAGTAATGTAATGTCCTGTATATAGAGATGTCCGTGTCCCTAGTAATGTAATGTCCTGTATATAGAGATGTCAGTGTCACTAGTAATGTAATGTCCTGTATATAGAGATGTCCGTGTCACTAGTAATGTAATGTCCTGTATATAGAGATGTCAGTGTCACTAGTAATGTAATGTCCTGTATATAGAGATGTCCGTGTCACTAGTAATGTAATGTCCTGTATATAGAGATGTCAGTGTCACTAGTAATGTAATGTCCTGTATATAGAGATGTCCGTGTCACTAGTAATGTAATGTCCTGTATATAGAGATGTCCGTGTCACTAGTAATGTAATGTCCTGTATATAGAGATGTCAGTGTCACTAGTAATGTAATGTCCTGTATATAGAGATGTCCGTGTCCCTAGTAATGTGATGTCCTGTATATAGAGATGTCCGTGTCACTAGTAATGTAATGTCCTGTATATAGAGATGTCCGTGTCACTAGTAATGTGATGTCCTGTATATAGAGATGTCCGTGTCACTAGTAATGTGATGTCCTGTATATAGAGATGTCCGTGTCACTAGTAATGTAATGTCCTGTATATAGAGATGTCCGTGTCACTAGTAATGTAATGTCCTGTATATAGAGATGTACGTGTCCCTAGTAATGTAATGTCCTGTATATAGAGATGTCCGTGTCACTAGTAATGTGATGTCCTGTATATAGAGATGTCCGTGTCACTAGTAATGTGATGTCCTGTATATAGAGATGTCCGTGTCACTAGTAATGTAATGTCCTGTATATAGAGATGTCCGTGTCACTAGTAATGTGATGTCCTGTATATAGAGATGTACGTGTCACTAGTAATGTGATGTCCTGTATATAGAGATGTCCGTGTCACTAGTAATGTGATGTCCTGTATATAGAGATGTCCGTGTCACTAGTAATGTGATGTCCTGTATATAGAGATGTCCGTGTCCCTAGTAATGTAATGTACTGTATATAGAGATGTACGTGTCACTAGTAATGTAATGTCCTGTATATAGAGATGTCCGTGTCACTAGTAATGTGATGTCCTGTATATAGAGATGTCCATGTCCCTAGTAATGTAATGTCCTGTATATAGAGATGTACGTGTCCCTAGTAATGTAATGTCCTGTATATAGAGATGTCCGTGTCACTAGTAATGTAATGTCCTGTATATAGAGATGTCCGTGTCCCTAGTAATGTAATGTCCTGTATATAGAGATGTCCGTGTCACTAGTAATGTGATGTCCTGTATATAGAGATGTCCGTGTCACTAGTAATGTGATGTCCTGTATATAGAGATGTCCATGTCACTAGTAATGTGATGTCCTGTATATAGAGATGTCCGTGTCACTAGTAATGTAATGTCCTGTATATAGAGATGTCCGTGTCCCTAGTAATGTAATGTCCTGTATATAGAGATGTCAGTGTCACTAGTAATGTAATGTCCTGTATATAGAGATGTCCATGTCACTAGTAATGTAATGTCCTGTATATAGTGATGTCCGTGTCCCTAGTAATGTAATGTCCTGTATATAGAGATGTCCGTGTCACTAGTAATGTAATGTCCTGTATATAGAGATGTCCGTGTCACTAGTAATGTAATGTCCTGTATATAGAGATGTCCGTGTCACTAGTAATGTAATGTCCTGTATATAGAGATGTCCGTGTCACTAGTAATGTAATGTCCTGTATATAGAGATGTCCGTGTCACTAGTAATGTAATGTCCTGTATATAGAGATGTCCGTGTCCCTAGTAATGTAATGTCCTGTATATAGAGATGTCCATGTCACTAGTAATGTGATGTCCTGTATATAGAGATGTACGTGTCACTAGTAATGTAATGTCCTGTATATAGAGATGTCCGTGTCACTAGTAATGTGATGTCCTGTATATAGAGATGTCCGTGTCACTAGTAATGTAATGTCCTGTATATAGAGATGTACGTGTCCCTAGTAATGTAATGTCCTGTATATAGAGATGTCCGTGTCCCTAGTAATGTGATGTCCTGTATATAGTGATGTCCGTGTCCCTAGTAATGTGATGTCCTGTATATAGAGATGTCCGTGTCACTAGTAATGTAATGTCCTGTATATAGAGATGTCCGTGTCACTAGTAATGTAATGTCCTGTATATAGAGATGTCCGTGTCCCTAGTAATGTGATGTCCTGTATATAGAGATGTCCGTGTCACTAGTAATGTGATGTCCTGTATATAGAGATGTCCGTGTCACTAGTAATGTAATGTCCTGTATATAGAGATGTCCGTGTCACTAGTAATGTAATGTCCTGTATATAGAGATGTCCGTGTCACTAGTAATGTAATGTCCTGTATATAGAGATGTACGTGTCCCTAGTAATGTAATGTCCTGTATATAGAGATGTCCGTGTCACTAGTAATGTGATGTCCTGTATATAGAGATGTCCGTGTCACTAGTAATGTAATGTCCTGTATATAGAGATGTCCGTGTCACTAGTAATGTAATGTCCTGTATATAGAGATGTCCGTGTCACTAGTAATGTGATGTCCTGTATATAGAGATGTCCGTGTCACTAGTAATGTAATGTCCTGTATATAGAGATGTCCGTGTCACTAGTAATGTAATGTCCTGTATATAGAGATGTCCGTGTCACTAGTAATGTAATGTCCTGTATATAGAGATGTCCGTGTCCCTAGTAATGTAACGTCCTGTATATAGAGATGTCCGTGTCACTAGTAATGTGATGTCCTGTATATAGAGATGTCCGTGTCCCTAGTAATGTAATGTCCTGTATATAGAGATGTCCGTGTCACTATTAATGTGATGTCCTGTATATAGAGATGTCCGTGTCACTAGTAATGTAATGTCCTGTATATAGAGATGTCCGTGTCACTAGTAATGTAATGTCCTGTATATAGAGATGTACGTGTCCCTAGTAATGTAATGTCCTGTATATAGAGATGTCCGTGTCACTAGTAATGTGATGTCCTGTATATAGAGATGTCCGTGTCACTAGTAATGTAATGTCCTGTATATAGAGATGTCCGTGTCACTAGTAATGTAATGTCCTGTATATAGAGATGTCCGTGTCACTAGTAATGTGATGTCCTGTATATAGAGATGTCCGTGTCACTAGTAATGTAATGTCCTGTATATAGAGATGTCCGTGTCACTAGTAATGTAATGTCCTGTATATAGAGATGTCCGTGTCACTAGTAATGTAATGTCCTGTATATAGAGATGTCCGTGTCCCTAGTAATGTAACGTCCTGTATATAGAGATGTCCGTGTCACTAGTAATGTGATGTCCTGTATATAGAGATGTCCGTGTCCCTAGTAATGTAATGTCCTGTATATAGAGATGTCCGTGTCACTATTAATGTGATGTCCTGTATATAGAGATGTACGTGTCCCTAGTAATGTAATGTCCTGTATATAGAGATGTCCGTGTCCCTAGTAATGTGATGTCCTGTATATAGAGATGTCCGTGTCACTAGTAATGTGATGTCCTGTATATAGAGATGTACGTGTCCCTAGTAATGTAATGTCCTGTATATAGAGATGTCCGTGTCCCTAGTAATGTAATGTCCTGTATATAGAGATGTCCGTGTCCCTAGTAATGTAATGTCCTGTATATAGAGATGTCCGTGTCCCTAGTAATGTAATGTCCTGTATATAGAGATGTCCGTGTCACTAGTAATGTAATGTCCTGTATATAGAGATGTCCGTGTCCCTAGTAATGTAATGTCCTGTATATAGAGATGTCCGTGTCACTAGTAATGTGATGTCCTGTATATAGAGATGTCCGTGTCCCTAGTAATGTGATGTCCTGTATATAATGATGTCCGTGTCACTAGTAATGTAATGTCCTGTATATAGAGATGTCCGTGTCACTAGTAATGTGATGTCCTGTATATAGAGATGTCCGTGTCACTAGTAATGTAATGTCCTGTATATAGAGATGTCCGTGTCACTAGTAATGTAATGTCCTGTATATAGAGATGTCCGTGTCACTAGTAATGTGATGTCCTGTATATAGTGATGTCCGTGTCCCTAGTAATGTGATGTCCTGTATATAGAGATGTCCGTGTCACTAGTAATGTAATGTCCTGTATATAGAGATGTACGTGTCCCTAGTAATGTAATGTCCTGTATATAGAGATGTCCGTGTCACTAGTAATGTGATGTCCTGTATATAGAGATGTCCGTGTCCCTAGTAATGTGATGTCCTGTATATAGTGATGTCCGTGTCACTAGTAATGTAATGTCCTGTATATAGAGATGTCCGTGTCACTAGTAATGTGATGTCCTGTATATAGAGATGTATGTGTCACTAGTAATGTAATGTACTGTATATAGAGATGTCCGTGTCACTAGTAATGTAATGTCCTGTATATAGAGATGTCCGTGTCACTAGTAATGTGATGTCCTGTATATAGAGATGTATGTGTCACTAGTAATGTAATGTACTGTATATAGAGATGTCCGTGTCACTAGTAATGTAATGTCCTGTATATAGAGATGTCCGTGTCACTAGTAATGTGATGTCCTGTATATAGAGATGTCCGTGTCACTAGTAATGTGATGTACTGTATATAGAGATGTCCGTGTCACTAGTAATGTAATGTCCTGTATATAGAGATGTCCGTGTCACTAGTAATGTGATGTCCTGTATATAGAGATGTCCGTGTCACTAGTAATGTAATGTCCTGTATATAGAGATGTCCGTGTCACTAGTAATGTGATGTCCTGTATATAGTGATGTCCGTGTCCCTAGTAATGTAATGTCCTGTATATAGAGATGTCCGTGTCACTAGTAATGTAATGTCCTGTATATAGAGATGTCCGTGTCCCTAGTAATGTAATGTCCTGTATATAGAGATGTCCGTGTCACTAGTAATGTAATGTCCTGTATATAGAGATGTACGTGTCCCTAGTAATGTAATGTCCTGTATATAGAGATGTCCGTGTCACTAGTAATGTGATGTCCTGTATATAGAGATGTCCGTGTCACTAGTAATGTAATGTCCTGTATATAGAGATGTCCCTAGTAATGTAATGTCCTGTATATAGAGATGTCACTAGTAATGTGATGTCCTGTATATAGAGATGTACGTGTCCCTAGTAATGTAATGTCCTGTATATAGAGATGTCCGTGTCACTAGTAATGTGATGTCCTGTATATAGAGATGTCCGTGTCACTAGTAATGTAATGTCCTGTATATAGAGATGTCCGTGTCACTAGTAATGTAATGTCCTGTATATAGAGATGTCACTAGTAATGTAATGTCCTGTATATAGAGATGTCACTAGTAATGTGATGTCCTGTATATAGAGATGTCCATGTCACTAGTAATGTGATGTCCTGTATATAGAGATGTCCATGTCACTAGTAATGTAATGTCCTGTATATAGAGATGTCCGTGTCCCTAGTAATGTGATGTCCTGTATATAGAGATGTCCGTGTCACTAGTAATGTAATGTCCTGTATATAGAGATGTCCGTGTCCCTAGTAATGTGATGTCCTGTATATAGAGATGTCCGTGTCACTAGTAATGTAATGTCCTGTATATAGAGATGTCCATGTCACTAGTAATGTGATGTCCTGTATATAGAGATGTCCGTGTCACTAGTAATGTAATGTCCTGTATATAGAGATGTCCGTGTCACTAGTAATGTAATGTCCTGTATATAGAGATGTCCGTGTCACTAGTAATGTGATGTCCTGTATATAGAGATGTCCGTGTCACTAGTAATGTGATGTCCTGTATATAGAGATGTACGTGTCCCTAGTAATGTAATGTCCTGTATATAGAGATGTCCGTGTCACTATTAATGTGATGTCCTGTATATAGAGATGTACGTGTCCCTAGTAATGTAATGTCCTGTATATAGAGATGTCCGTGTCCCTAGTAATGTAATGTCCTGTATATAGAGATGTCCGTGTCCCAAGTAATGTAATGTCCTGTATATAGAGATGTCCGTGTCCCTAGTAATGTAATGTCCTGTATATAGAGATGTCCGTGTCACTAGTAATGTAATGTCCTGTATATAGAGATGTCCGTGTCACTAGTAATGTGATGTCCTGTATATAGAGATGTCCGTGTCACTAGTAATGTAATGTCCTGTATATAGAGATGTCCATGTCACTAGTAATGTAATGTCCTGTATATAGAGATGTCACTAGTAATGTGATGTCCTGTGTATAGAGATGTCCGTGTCACTAGTAATGTAATGTCCTGTATATAGAGATGTCCGTGTCACTAGTAATGTAATGTCCTGTATATAGAGATGTCCGTGTCACTAGTAATGTGATGTCCTGTATATAGAGATGTCCGTGTCACTAGTAATGTGATGTCCTGTATATAGAGATGTCCGTGTCACTAGTAATGTAATGTCCTGTATATAGAGATGTCCGTGTCACTAGTAATGTAATGTCCTGTATATAGTGATGTCCGTGTCACTAGTAATGTAATGTCCTGTATATAGA
Source organism: Rhinophrynus dorsalis (assembly GCA_037306005.1). Taxonomy (NCBI): domain Eukaryota; kingdom Metazoa; phylum Chordata; class Amphibia; order Anura; family Rhinophrynidae; genus Rhinophrynus; species Rhinophrynus dorsalis. The sequence continues at coordinate 3,051,355 of CM074724.1, read as the reverse complement.
GATGTCCGTGTCCCTAGTAATGTAATGTCCTGTATATAGAGATGTCCGTGTCACTAGTAATGTAATGTCCTGTATATAGAGATGTCCGTGTCACTAGTAATGTAATGTCCTGTATATAGAGATGTCCGTGTCACTAGTAATGTAATGTCCTGTATATAGAGATGTCCGTGTCCCTAGTAATGTAATGTCCTGTATATAGAGATGTCCGTGTCACTAGTAATGTGATGTCCTGTATATAGAGATGTCCGTGTCACTAGTAATGTGATGTCCTGTATATAGAGATGTCCGTGTCACTAGTAATGTGATGTCCTGTATATAGAGATGTCCGTGTCCCTAGTAATGTAATGTCCTGTATATAGAGATGTCCGTGTCACTAGTAATGTAATGTCCTGTATATAGAGATGTCCGTGTCACTAGTAATGTAATGTCCTGTATATAGAGATGTCCATGTCACTAGTAATGTAATGTCCTGTATATAGAGATGTCCGTGTCACTAGTAATGTAATGTCCTGTATATAGAGATGTCCGTGTCACTAGTAATGTAATGTCCTGTATATAGAGATGTCCGTGTCCCTAGTAATGTGATGTCCTGTATATAGAGATGTACGTGTCACTAGTAATGTAATGTCCTGTATATAGAGATGTACGTGTCCCTAGTAATGTAATGTCCTGTATATAGAGATGTCCATGTCACTAGTAATGTAATGTCCTGTATATAGAGATGTCTGTGTCACTAGTAATGTAATGTCCTGTATATAGAGATGTCCGTGTCCCTAGTAATGTAATGTCCTGTATATAGAGATGTCCGTGTCCCTAGTAATGTAATGTCCTGTATATAGAGATGTACGTGTCACTAGTAATGTAATGTCCTGTATATAGAGATGTCCGTGTCCCTAGTAATGTGATGTCCTGTATATAGAGATGTCCGTGTCACTAGTAATGTGATGTCCTGTATATAGAGATGTCCGTGTCCCTAGTAATGTAATGTCCTGTATATAGAGATGTCCGTGTCACTAGTAATGTGATGTCCTGTATATAGAGATGTCCGTGTCACTAGTAATGTGATGTCCTGTATATAGAGATGTCCATGTCCCTAGTAATGTAATGTCCTGTATATAGAGATGTCCGTGTCACTAGTAATGTGATGTCCTGTATATAGAGATGTCCGTGTCCCTAGTAATGTGATGTCCTGTATATAGAGATGTCCATGTCCCTAGTAATGTGATGTCCTGTATATAGAGATGTCACTAGTAATGTAATGTCCTGTATATAGAGATGTCCGTGTCACTAGTAATGTGATGTCCTGTATATAGAGATGTCCGTGTCCCTAGTAATGTGATGTCCTGTATATAGAGATGTCCGTGTCACTAGTAATGTAATATCCTGTATATAGAGATGTCAGTGTCACTAGTAATGTAATGTCCTGTATATAGAGATGTCCATGTCCCTAGTAATGTGATGTCCTGTATATAGAGATGTCCATGTCCCTAGTAATGTAATGTCCTGTATATAGAGATGTCCATGTCCCTAGTAATGTGATGTCCTGTATATAGAGATGTCAGTGTCACTAGTAATGTAATGTCCTGTATATAGAGATGTCCATGTCCCTAGTAATGTGATGTCCTGTATATAGAGATGTCCGTGTCCCTAGTAATGTGATGTCCTGTATATAGAGATGTCAGTGTCACTAGTAATGTGATGTCCTGTATATAGAGATGTCCGTGTCACTAGTAATGTAATGTCCTGTATATAGAGATGTCCGTGTCACTAGTAATGTGATGTCCTGTATATAGAGATGTCCGTGTCCCTAGTAATGTGATGTCCTGTATATAGAGATGTCCATGTCCCTAGTAATGTGATGTCCTGTATATAGAGATGTACGTGTCACTAGTAATGTAATGTCCTGTATATAGAGATGTCCGTGTCACTAGTAATGTGATGTCCTGTATATAGAGATGTCCGTGTCACTAGTAATGTGATGTCCTGTATATAGAGATGTCCGTGTCACTAGTAATGTGATGTCCTGTATATAGAGATGTCCGTGTCACTAGTAATGTGATGTCCTGTATATAGAGATGTCCATGTCCCTAGTAATGTGATGTCCTGTATATAGAGATGTCCGTGTCACTAGTAATGTAATGTCCTGTATATAGAGATGTCCGTGTCACTAGTAATGTAATGTCCTGTATATAGAGATGTCCGTGTCACTAGTAATGTAATGTCCTGTATATAGAGATGTCACTAGTAATGTAATGTCCTGTATATAGAGATGTCCGTGTCACTAGTAATGTGATGTCCTGTATATAGAGATGTCCGTGTCACTAGTAATGTAATGTCCTGTATATAGAGATATCCGTGTCACTAGTAATGTAATGTCCTGTATATAGAGATGTCCGTGTCACTAGTAATGTGATGTCCTGTATATAGAGATGTCCGTGTCACTAGTAATGTAATGTCCTGTATATAGAGATGTCCGTGTCCCTAGTAATGTAATGTCCTGTATATAGAGATGTCCGTGTCCCTAGTAATGTGATGTCCTGTATATAGAGATGTCCGTGTCACTAGTAATGTGATGTCCTGTATATAGAGATGTCCGTGTCACTAGTAATGTGATGTCCTGTATATAGAGATGTCCATGTCACTAGTAATGTAATGTCCTGTATATAGAGATGTCCGTGTCACTAGTAATGTAATGTCCTGTATATAGAGATGTCCGTGTCCCTAGTAATGTGATGTCCTGTATATAGAGATGTCCGTGTCACTAGTAATGTAATGTCCTGTATATAGAGATGTCCATGTCACTAGTAATGTAATGTCCTGTATATAGAGATGTCCATGTCACTAGTAATGTAATGTCCTGTATATAGAGATGTCTGTGTCACTAGTAATGTGATGTCCTGTATATAGAGATGTCCATGTCACTAGTAATGTAATGTCCTGTATATAGAGATCGTCACTAGTAATGTGATGTCCTGTATATAGAGATGTCCGTGTCACTAGTAATGTAATGTCCTGTATATAGAGATGTCCGTGTCACTAGTAATGTAATGTCCTGTATATAGAGATGTCCATGTCACTAGTAATGTGATGTCCTGTATATAGAGATGTCCGTGTCACTAGTAATGTAATGTCCTGTATATAGAGATGTCCATGTCACTAGTAATGTGATGTCCTGTATATAGAGATGTCCGTGTCATAGTAATGTAATGTCCTGTATATAGAGATGTCCGTGTCACTAGTAATGTAATGTCCTGTATATAGAGATGTCCGTGTCACTAGTAATGTAATGTCCTGTATATAGAGATGTCCCTAGTAATGTGATGTCCTGTATATAGAGATGTCCGTGTCACTAGTAATGTGATGTCCTGTATATAGAGATGTCCGTGTCCCTAGTAATGTAATGTCCTGTATATAGAGATGTCCATGTCACTAGTAATGTGATGTCCTGTATATAGAGATGTCCATGTCACTAGTAATGTAATGTCCTGTATATAGAGATGTCTGTGTCACTAGTAATGTGATGTCCTGTATATAGAGATGTCCGTGTCCCTAGTAATGTGATGTCCTGTATATAGAGATGTCCATGTCACTAGTAATGTAATGTCCTGTATATAGAGATGTCCGTGTCACTAGTAATGTAATGTCCTGTATATAGAGATGTCCATGTCACTAGTAATGTAATGTCCTGTATATAGAGATGTCCATGTCACTAGTAATGTAATGTCCCCTATAGAGATGTCCGTGTCACTAGTAATGTAATGTCCTGTATATAGAGATGTCTGTGTCACTAGTAATGTGATGTCCTGTATATAGAGATGTCCATGTCACTAGTAATGTAATGTCCTGTATATAGAGATGTCACTAGTAATGTGATGTCCTGTATATAGAGATGTCCGTGTCACTAGTAATGTAATGTCCTGTATATAGAGATGTCCATGTCACTAGTAATGTGATGTCCTGTATATAGAGATGTCCGTGTCACTAGTAATGTAATGTCCTGTATATAGAGATGTCCATGTCACTAGTAATGTGATGTCCTGTATATAGAGATGTCCGTGTCACTAGTAATGTGATGTCCTGTATATAGAGATGTCCATGTCCCTAGTAATGTAATGTCCTGTATATAGAGATGTCCATGTCACTAGTAATGTAATGTCCTGTATATAGAGATGTCCATGTCACTAGTAATGTAATGTCCTGTATATAGAGATGTCCATGTCACTAGTAATGTAATGTCCTGTATATAGAGATGTCCCTAGTAATGTGATGTCCTGTATATAGAGATGTCCGTGTCACTAGTAATGTAATGTCCTGTATATAGAGATGTCCATGTCACTAGTAATGTAATGTCCTGTATATAGAGATGTCCGTGTCCCTAGTAATGTAATGTCCTGTATATAGAGATGTCCATGTCACTAGTAATGTAATGTCCTGTATATAGAGATGTCCGTGTCACTAGTAATGTGATGTCCTGTATATAGAGAAGTCTGTGTCACTAGTAATGTGATGTCCTGTATATAGAGATGTCCATGTCACTAGTAATGTAATGTCCTGTATATAGAGATGTACGTGTCCCTAGTAATGTAATGTCCTGTATATAGAGATGTCCGTGTCACTAGTAATGTAATGTCCTGTATATAGAGATGTCCATGTCACTAGTAATGTAATGTCCTGTATATAGAGATGTCCGTGTCACTAGTAATGTAATGTCCTGTATATAGAGATGTCCATGTCACTAGTAATGTAATGTCCTGTATATAGAGATGTCCGTGTCACTAGTAATGTAATGTCCTGTATATAGAGATGTCCATGTCACTAGTAATGTAATGTCCTGTATATAGAGATGTCCGTGTCACTAGTAATGTGATGTCCTGTATATAGAGAAGTCTGTGTCACTAGTAATGTGATGTCCTGTATATAGAGATGTCCATGTCACTAGTAATGTAATGTCCTGTATATAGAGATGTCCGTGTCACTAGTAATGTGATGTCCTGTATATAGAGATGTCCGTGTCACTAGTAATGTGATGTCCTGTATATAGAGATGTCCATGTCCCTAGTAATGTGATGTCCTGTATATAGAGATGTCCGTGTCACTAGTAATGTAATGTCCTGTATATAGAGATGTCCGTGTCACTAGTAATGTAATGTCCTGTATATAGAGATGTCCATGTCACTAGTAATGTAATGTCCTGTATATAGAGATGTCCGTGTCACTAGTACTGTAATGTCCTGTATATAGAGATGTCCGTGTCCCTAGTAATGTAATGTCCTGTATATAGAGATGTCCATGTCACTAGTAATGTAATGTCCTGTATATAGAGATGTCCCTAGTAATGTGATGTCCTGTATATAGAGATGTCCGTGTCACTAGTAATGTAATGTCCTGTATATAGAGATGTCCATGTCACTAGTAATGTAATGTCCTGTATATAGAGATGTCCATGTCACTAGTAATGTAATGTCCCCTATAGAGATGTCCGTGTCACTAGTAATGTAATGTCCTGTATATAGAGATGTCTGTGTCACTAGTAATGTGATGTCCTGTATATAGAGATGTCCATGTCACTAGTAATGTAATGTCCTGTATATAGAGATGTCCGTGTCCCTAGTAATGTAATGTCCCCTATAGAGATGTCCGTGTCACTAGTAATGTGATGTCCTGTATATAGAGATGTCCGTGTCACTAGTAATGTGATGTCCTGTATATAGAGATGTCCATGTCACTAGTAATGTAATGTCCTGTATATAGAGATGTCCCTAGTAATGTGATGTCCTGTATATAGAGATGTCCGTGTCACTAGTAATGTAATGTCCTGTATATAGAGATGTCCATGTCACTAGTAATGTAATGTCCTGTATATAGAGATGTCCATGTCACTAGTAATGTAATGTCCCCTATAGAGATGTCCGTGTCACTAGTAATGTAATGTCCTGTATATAGAGATGTCTGTGTCACTAGTAATGTGATGTCCTGTATATAGAGATGTCCATGTCACTAGTAATGTAATGTCCTGTATATAGAGATGTCCGTGTCCCTAGTAATGTAATGTCCCCTATAGAGATGTCCGTGTCACTAGTAATGTAATGTCCTGTATATAGAGATGTCCCTAGTAATGTGATGTCCTGTATATAGAGATGTCCGTGTCACTAGTAATGTAATGTCCTGTATATAGAGATGTCCATGTCACTAGTAATGTAATGTCCTGTATATAGAGATGTCCATGTCACTAGTAATGTAATGTCCCCTATAGAGATGTCCGTGTCACTAGTAATGTAATGTCCTGTATATAGAGATGTCCGTGTCACTAGTAATGTGATGTCCTGTATATAGAGATGTCCGTGTCACTAGTAATGTAATGTCCTGTATATAGTGATGTCCGTGTCCCTAGTAATGTGATGTCCTGTATATAGAGATGTCCGTGTCACTAGTAATGTAATGTCCTGTATATAGAGATGTCCATGTCACTAGTAATGTAATGTCCTGTATATAGAGATGTCCATGTCACTAGTAATGTAATGTCCCCTATAGAGATGTCCGTGTCACTAGTAATGTAATGTCCTGTATATAGAGATGTCCATGTCACTAGTAATGTGATGTCCTGTATATAGAGATGTCCGTGTCACTAGTAATGTGATGTCCTGTATATAGAGATGTCCATGTCCCTAGTAATGTAATGTCCTGTATATAGAGATGTCCGTGTCACTAGTAATGTGATGTCCTGTATATAGAGATGTCCATGTCACTAGTAATGTAATGTCCTGTATATAGAGATGTACGTGTCACTAGTAATGTAATGTCCTGTATATAGAGATGTCCATGTCACTAGTAATGTAATGTCCTGTATATAGAGATGTCCATGTCACTAGTAATGTAATGTCCTGTATATAGAGATGTCCATGTCACTAGTAATGTAATGTCCTGTATATAGAGATGTCCATGTCACTAGTAATGTAATGTCCTGTATATAGAGATGTCCGTGTCACTAGTAATGTGATGTCCTGTATATAGAGATGTCCATGTCACTAGTAATGTAATGTCCTGTATATAGAGATGTCCCTAGTAATGTGATGTCCTGTATATAGAGATGTCACTAGTAATGTAATGTCCTGTATATAGAGATGTCCATGTCACTAGTAATGTAATGTCCTGTATATAGAGATGTCCATGTCACTAGTAATGTAATGTCCTGTATATAGAGATGTCCATGTCACTAGTAATGTAATGTCCTGTATATAGAGATGTCCCTAGTAATGTGATGTCCTGTATATAGAGATGTCCGTGTCACTAGTAATGTAATGTCCTGTATATAGAGATGTCCGTGTCACTAGTAATGTGATGTCCTGTATATAGAGATGTCCATGTCACTAGTAATGTAATGTCCTGTATATAGAGATGTCCATGTCACTAGTAATGTAATGTCCCCTATAGAGATGTCCGTGTCACTAGTAATGTAATGTCCTGTATATAGAGAAGTCTGTGTCACTAGTAATGTGATGTCCTGTATATAGAGATGTCCATGTCACTAGTAATGTAATGTCCTGTATATAGAGATGTCCGTGTCACTAGTAATGTGATGTCCTGTATATAGAGATGTCCGTGTCACTAGTAATGTGATGTCCTGTATATAGAGATGTCCATGTCCCTAGTAATGTGATGTCCTGTATATAGAGATGTCCGTGTCACTAGTAATGTAATGTCCTGTATATAGAGATGTCCGTGTCACTAGTAATGTAATGTCCTGTATATAGAGATGTCCATGTCACTAGTAATGTAATGTCCTGTATATAGAGATGTACGTGTCACTAGTAATGTGATGTCCTGTATATAGAGATGTCTGTGTCACTAGTAATGTAATGTCCTGTATATAGAGATGTCCATGTCACTAGTAATGTAATGTCCTGTATATAGAGATGTCTGTGTCCCTAGTAATGTAATGTCCTGTATATGGAGATGTCCGTGTCACTAGTAATGTAATGTCCTGTATATAGAGATGTCCGTGTCACTAGTAATGTAATGTCCTGTATATAGAGATGTCCGTGTCACTAGTAATGTAATGTCCTGTATATAGAGATGTCCATGTCACTAGTAATGTAATGTCCTGTATATAGAGATGTCCGTGTCACTAGTAATGTAATGTCCTGTATATAGAGATGTCCATGTCACTAGTAATGTAATGTCCTGTATATAGAGATGTCCATGTCACTAGTAATGTAATGTCCTGTATATAGAGATGTCCCTAGTAATGTGATGTCCTGTATATAGAGATGTCCGTGTCACTAGTAATGTAATGTCCTGTATATAGAGATGTCCGTGTCACTAGTAATGTAATGTCCTGTATATAGAGATGTCCATGTCACTAGTAATGTGATGTCCTGTATATAGAGATGTCCGTGTCACTAGTAATGTAATGTCCTGTATATAGAGATGTCACTAGTAATGTAATGTCCTGTATATAGAGATGTCCGTGTCACTAGTAATGTGATGTCCTGTATATAGAGATGTCCGTGTCACTAGTAATGTAATGTCCTGTATATAGAGATGTCCATGTCACTAGTAATGTAATGTCCTGTATATAGAGATGTCCATGTCACTAGTAATGTAATGTCCCCTATAGAGATGTCCGTGTCACTAGTAATGTAATGTCCTGTATATAGAGATGTCCGTGTCCCTAGTAATGTAATGTCCTGTATATAGAGATGTCCGTGTCACTAGTAATGTGATGTCCTGTATATAGAGATGTCCGTGTCACTAGTAATGTGATGTCCTGTATATAGAGATGTCCGTGTCACTAGTAATGTAATGTCCTGTATATAGAGATGTCCATGTCACTAGTAATGTAATGTCCTGTATATAGAGATGTCCCTAGTAATGTGATGTCCTGTATATAGAGATGTCCGTGTCACTAGTAATGTAATGTCCTGTATATAGAGATGTCCATGTCACTAGTAATGTAATGTCCTGTATATAGAGATGTCCATGTCACTAGTAATGTAATGTCCCCTATAGAGATGTCCATGTCACTAGTAATGTAATGTCCCCTATAGAGATGTCCGTGTCACTAGTAATGTAATGTCCTGTATATAGAGATGTCCGTGTCACTAGTAATGTGATGTCCTGTATATAGAGATGTTCGTGTCACTAGTAATGTAATGTCCTGTATATAGAGATGTCCGTGTCACTAGTAATGTAATGTCCTGTATACAGAGATGTCCGTGTCACTAGTAATGTAATGTCCTGTATATAGAGATGTCCGTGTCACTAGTAATGTAATGTCCTGTATATAGAGATGTCCATGTCACTAGTAATGTGATGTCCTGTATATAGTGATGTCACTAGTAATGTAATGTCCTGTATATAGAGATGTCCGTGTCACTAGTAATGTAATGTCCTGTATATAGAGATGTCCGTGTCACTAGTAATGTAATGTCCTGTATATAGAGATGTCCATGTCACTAGTAATGTAATGTCCTGTATATAGAGATGTCCCTAGTAATGTGATGTCCTGTATATAGAGATGTCCGTGTCACTAGTAATGTAATGTCCTGTATATAGAGATGTCCCTAGTAATGTAATGTCCTGTATATAGAGATGTCCGTGTCCCTAGTAATGTGATGTCCTGTATATAGAGATGTACGTGTCACTAGTAATGTGATGTCCTGTATATAGAGATGTCCGTGTCACTAGTAATGTAATGTCCTGTATATAGAGATGTCCGTGTCACTAGTAATGTGATGTCCTGTATATAGAGATGTACGTGTCACTAGTAATGTAATGTCCTGTATATAGAGATGTCCATGTCACTAGTAATGTAATGTCCTGTATATAGAGATGTCCATGTCACTAGTAATGTAATGTCCTGTATATAGAGATGTCCATGTCACTAGTAATGTAATGTCCTGTATATAGAGATGTCCATGTCACTAGTAATGTAATGTCCTGTATATAGAGATGTCCATGTCACTAGTAATGTAATGTCCTGTATATAGAGATGTCCGTGTCACTAGTAATGTAATGTCCTGTATATAGAGATGTCCGTGTCCCTAGTAATGTGATGTCCTGTATATAGAGATGTCCATGTCACTAGTAATGTGATGTCCTGTATATAGAGATGTCCGTGTCCCTAGTAATGTAATGTCCTGTATATAGAGATGTCCGTGTCACTAGTAATGTAACGTCCTGTATATAGAGATGTCCGTGTCCCTAGTAATGTAACGTCCTGTATATAGAGATGTCCGTGTCACTAGTAATGTAACGTCCTGTATATAGAGATGTCCGTGTCCCTAGTAATGTGATGTCCTGTATATAGAGATGTCCGTGTCCCTAGTAATGTAACGTCCTGTATATAGAGATGTCCGTGTCCCTAGTAATGTGATGTCCTGTATATAGGGATGTCCGTGTCACTAGTAATGTAATGTCCTGTATATAGAGATGTCCGTGTCACTAGTAATGTGATGCCCTGTATATAGAGATGTCCGTGTCACTAGTAATGTAATGTCCTGTATATAGAGATGTCCGTGTCACTAATAATGTAATGTCCTGTATATAGAGATGTCCGTGTCACTAGTAATGTGATGTCCTGTATATAGAGATGTCCGTGTCACTAGTAATGTGATGTCCTGTATATAGAGATGTCCGTGTCACTAGTAATGTAATGTCCTGTATATAGAGATGTCCGTGTCACTAGTAATGTAATGTCCTGTATATAGAGATGTCCGTGTCACTAGTAATGTGATGTCCTGTATATAGAGATGTCCGTGTCACTAGTAATGTAATGTCCTGTATATAGAGATGTCCATGTCACTAGTAATGTAATGTCCTGTATATAGAGATGTCACTAGTAATGTGATGTCCTGTATATAGAGATGTCCATGTCACTAGTAATGTAATGTCCTGTATATAGAGATGTCCGTGTCACTAGTAATGTGATGTCCTGTATATAGAGATGTCCGTGGTCACTAGTAATGTAATGTCCTGTATATAGAGATGTCCGTGTCACTAGTAATGTAATGTCCTGTATATAGAGATGTATGTGTCACTAGTAATGTAATGTCCTGTATATAGAGATGTCCGTGTCACTAGTAATGTAATGTCCTGTATATAGAGATGTCCGTGTCCCTAGTAATGTAATGTCCTGTATATAGAGATGTCTGTGTCCCTAGTAATGTAATGTATATAGAGATGTCCGTGTCCCTAGTAATGTAATGTCCTGTATATAGAGATGTCCGTGTCACTAGTAATGTAATGTCCTGTATATAGAGATGTCCGTGTCCCTAGTAATGTAATGTCCTGTATATAGTGATGTCCGTGTCACTAGTAATGTAATGTCCTGTATATAGAGATGTCCGTGTCACTAGTAATGTAATGTCCTGTATCCTGTATATAGAGATGTCCGTGTCCCTAGTAATGTGATGTCCTGTATAATAGTGATGTCCGTGTCACTAGTAATGTAATGTCCTGTATATAGAGATGTCCATGTCACTAGTAATGTAATGTCCTGTATATAGAGATGTCCGTGTCCCTAGTAATGTAATGTCCTGTATATAGAGATGTCCGTGTCACTAGTAATGTGATGTCCTGTATATAGAGATGTCCGTGTCACTAGTAATGTAATGTCCTGTATATAGAGATGTCCATGTCACTAGTAATGTAATGTCCTGTATATAGAGATGTCCGTGTCCCTAGTAATGTAATGTCCTGTATATAGAGATGTCCGTGTCCCTAGTAATGTAATGTCCTGTATATAGAGATGTCCGTGTCACTAGTAATGTGATGTCCTGTATATAGAGATGTCCTGTGTCACTAGTAATGTAATGTCCTGTATATAGAGATGTCCGTGTCACTAGTAATGTGATGCCCTGTATATAGAGATGTCCATGTCACTAGTAATGTAATGTACTGTATATAGAGATGTCCGTGTCACTAGTAATGTGATGTCCTGTATATAGAGATGTCCGTGTCACTAGTAATGTGATGTCCTGTATATAGAGATGTACGTGTCACTAGTAATGTAATGTCCTGTATATAGAGATGTCCATGTCACTAGTAATGTAATGTCCTGTATATAGAGATGTCCGTGTCCCTAGTAATGTGATGTCCTGTATATAGTGATGTCCGTGTCACTAGTAATGTAATGTCCTGTATATAGAGATGTCCGTGTCACTAGTAATGTGATGTCCTGTATATAGTGATGTCCGTGTCACTAGTAATGTAATGTCCTGTATATAGAGATGTCCGTGTCGATAGTAATGTGATGTCCTGTATATAGAGATGTCCGTGTCACTAGTAATGTAATGTCCTGTATATAGAGATGTCCGTGTCACTAGTAATGTGATGTCCTGTATATAGTGATGTCCGTGTCCCTAGTAATGTAATGTCCTGTATATAGAGATGTCCGTGTCACTAGTAATGTAATGTCCTGTATATAGAGATGTCCGTGTCACTAGTAATGTGATGTCCTGTATATAGAGATGTCACTAGTAATGTAATGTCCTGTATATAGAGATGTCCGTGTCACTAGTAATGTAATGTCCTGTATATAGAGATGTCCGTGTCACTAGTAATGTGATGTCCTGTATATAGTGATGTCCGTGTCACTAGTATGTAATGTCTGTAATTTCCTGTATATAGAGATGTCCATGTCACTAGTAATGTGATGTCCTGTATATAGAGATGTCCGTGTCACTAGTAATGTGATGTCCTGTATATAGAGATGTACGTGTCCCTAGTAATGTAATGTCCTGTATATAGAGATGTCCGTGTCACTAGTAATGTAATGTCCTGTATATAGAGATGTCCGTGTCACTAGTAATGTAATGTCCTGTATATAGAGATGTCCGTGTCACTAGTAATGTGATGTCCTGTATATAGAGATGTCCGTGTCACTAGTAATGTGATGTCCTGTATATAGAGATGTACGTGTCCCTAGTAATGTAATGTCCTGTATATAGTGATGTCCGTGTCACTAGTAATGTAATGTCCTGTATATAGAGATGTCCGTGTCACTAGTAATGTGATGTCCTGTATATAGAGATGTCCGTGTCACTAGTAATGTAATGTCCTGTATATAGAGATGTCCGTGTCGATAGTAATGTGATGTCCTGTATATAGAGATGTCCGTGTCACTAGTAATGTGATGTCCTGTATATAGAGATGTCACTAGTAATGTGATGTCCTGTATATAGAGATGTCACTAGTAATGTAATGTCCTGTATATAGAGATGTCCGTGTCACTAGTAATGTAATGTACTGTATATAGAGATGTCCGTGTCACTAGTAATGTAATGTCCTGTATATAGAGATGTCCGTGTCACTAGTAATGTGATGTCCTGTATATAGAGATGTACGTGTCACTAGTAATGTGATGTCCTGTATATAGAGATGTCCGTGTCACTAGTAATGTAATGTCCTGTATATAGAGATGTCCGTGTCACTAGTAATGTGATGTCCTGTATATAGAGATGTCCGTGTCACTAGTAATGTGATGTCCTGTATATAGAGATGTCACTAGTAATGTGATGTCCTGTATATAGAGATGTCCGTGTCACTAGTAATGTAATGTCCTGTATATAGAGATGTCCGTGTCACTAGTAATGTAATGTCCTGTATATAGAGATGTCCGTGTCCCTAGTAATGTAATGTCCTGTATATAGAGATGTCCGTGTCACTAGTAATGTAATGTCCTGTATATAGAGATGTCCGTGTCACTAGTAATGTAATGTCCTGTATATAGAGATGTCCGTGTCACTAGTAATGTGATGTCCTGTATATAGAGATGTCCATGTCACTAGTAATGTAATGTCCTGTATATAGAGATGTCCGTGTCACTAGTAATGTGATGTCCTGTATATAGAGATGTCCGTGTCACTAGTAATGTAATGTCCTGTATATAGAGATGTCCGTGTCACTAGTAATGTAATGTCCTGTATATAGAGATGTCTGTGTCACTAGTAATGTAATGTCCTGTATATAGAGATGTACGTGTCACTAGTAATGTAATGTCCTGTATATAGAGATGTCCGTGTCCCTAGTAATGTGATGTCCTGTATATAGAGATGTCCGTGTCACTAGTAATGTGATGTCCTGTATATAGAGATGTCCGTGTCACTAGTAATGTAATGTCCTGTATATAGAGATGTCCGTGTCCCTAGTAATGTGATGTCCTGTATATAGAGATGTCCGTGTCACTAGTAATGTGATGTCCTGTATATAGAGATGTCCGTGTCACTAGTAATGTAATGTCCTGTATATAGAGATGTCCGTGTCACTAGTAATGTAATGTCCTGTATATAGAGATGTCCGTGTCACTAGTAATGTAATGTCCCCTATAGAGATGTCCGTGTCACTAGTAATGTAATGTCCTGTATATAGAGATGTCCGTGTCACTAGTAATGTAATATCCTGTATATAGAGATGTCCGTGTCACTAGTAATGTAATGTCCTGTATATAGAGATGTCAGTGTCACTAGTAATGTAATGTCCTGTATATAGAGATGTCCGTGTCCCTAGTAATGTAATGTCCTGTATATAGAGATGTCCGTGTCCCTAGTAATGTAATGTCCTGTATATAGAGATGTCCGTGTCCCTAGTAATGTAATGTCCTGTATATAGAGATGTCAGTGTCACTAGTAATGTAATGTCCTGTATATAGAGATGTCCGTGTCCCTAGTAATGTAATGTCCTGTATATAGAGATGTCCGTGTCCCTAGTAATGTGATGTCCTGTATATAGAGATGTCCGTGTCACTAGTAATGTGATGTCCTGTATATAGAGATGTCCGTGTCCCTAGTAATGTAATGTCCTGTATATAGAGATGTCCGTGTCACTAGTAATGTAACGTCCTGTATATAGAGATGTCCGTGTCCCTAGTAATGTAACGTCCTGTATATAGAGATGTCCGTGTCACTAGTAATGTAACGTCCTGTATATAGAGATGTCCGTGTCACTAGTAATGTGATGTCCTGTATATAGAGATGTCCGTGTCACTAGTAATGTGATGTCCTGTATATAGAGATGTCCGTGTCACTAGTAATGTGATGTCCTGTATATAGAGATGTCCGTGTCACTAGTAATGTAATGTCCTGTATATAGAGATGTCCGTGTCACTAGTAATGTAATGTCCTGTATATAGAGATGTATGTGTCACTAGTAATGTAATGTCCTGTATATAGAGATGTCCGTGTCACTAGTAATGTAATGTCCTGTATATAGAGATGTCCGTGTCCCTAGTAATGTAATGTCCTGTATATAGAGATGTCTGTGTCCTAGTAATGTAACTGTATATAGAGATGTCCGTGTCCCTAGTAATGTAATGTCCTGTATATAGAGATGTCCGTGTCACTAGTAATGTAATGTCCTGTATATAGAGATGTCCGTGTCCCTAGTAATGTAATGTCCTGTATATAGTGATGTCCGTGTCACTAGTAATGTAATGTCCTGTATATAGAGATGTCCGTGTCACTAGTAATGTAATGTCCTGTATATAGAGATGTCCGTGTCCCTAGTAATGTGATGTCCTGTATATAGTGATGTCCGTGTCACTAGTAATGTAATGTCCTGTATATAGAGATGTCCATGTCACTAGTAATGTAATGTCCTGTATATAGAGATGTCCGTGTCCCTAGTAATGTAATGTCCTGTATATAGAGATGTCCGTGTCACTAGTAATGTGATGTCCTGTATATAGAGATGTCCGTGTCACTAGTAATGTAATGTCCTGTATATAGAGATGTCCATGTCACTAGTAATGTAATGTCCTGTATATAGAGATGTCCGTGTCCCTAGTAATGTAATGTCCTGTATATAGAGATGTACGTGTCACTAGTAATGTAATGTCCTGTATATAGAGATGTCCGTGTCCCTAGTAATGTAATGTCCTGTATATAGAGATGTCCGTGTCACTAGTAATGTGATGTCCTGTATATAGAGATGTCTGTGTCACTAGTAATGTAATGTCCTGTATATAGAGATGTCCGTGTCACTAGTAATGTGATGCCCTGTATATAGAGATGTCCATGTCACTAGTAATGTAATGTACTGTATATAGAGATGTCCGTGTCACTAGTAATGTGATGTCCTGTATATAGAGATGTCCGTGTCACTAGTAATGTGATGTCCTGTATATAGAGATGTACGTGTCACTAGTAATGTAATGTCCTGTATATAGAGATGTCCATGTCACTAGTAATGTAATGTCCTGTATATAGAGATGTCCGTGTCCCTAGTAATGTGATGTCCTGTATATAGTGATGTCCGTGTCACTAGTAATGTAATGTCCTGTATATAGAGATGTCCGTGTCACTAGTAATGTGATGTCCTGTATATAGTGATGTCCGTGTCACTAGTAATGTAATGTCCTGTATATAGAGATGTCCGTGTCGATAGTAATGTGATGTCCTGTATATAGAGATGTCCGTGTCACTAGTAATGTAATGTCCTGTATATAGAGATGTCCGTGTCACTAGTAATGTGATGTCCTGTATATAGTGATGTCCGTGTCCCTAGTAATGTAATGTCCTGTATATAGAGATGTCCGTGTCACTTAGTAATGTAATGTCCTGTATATAGAGATGTCCGTGTCACTAGTAATGTGATGTCCTGTATATAGAGATGTCACTAGTAATGTAATGTCCTGTATATAGAGATGTCCGTGTCACTAGTAATGTAATGTCCTGTATATAGAGATGTCCGTGTCACTAGTAATGTGATGTCCTGTATATAGTGATGTCCGTGTCACTAGTAATGTAATGTCCTGTATATAGAGATGTCCGATGTCACTAGTAATGTGATGTCCTGTATATAGAGATGTCCGTGTCACTAGTAATGTGATGTCCTGTATATAGAGATGTCCGTGTCACTAGTAATGTAATGTCCTGTATATAGAGATGTCCGTGTCACTAGTAATGTAATGTCCTGTATATAGAGATGTCCGTGTCACTAGTAATGTGAATGTCCTGTATATAGAGATGTCCGTGTCACTAGTAATGTGATGTCCTGTATATAGAGATGTCCGTGTCACTAGTAATGTGATGTCCTGTATATAGAGATGTACGTGTCCCTAGTAATGTAATGTCCTGTATATAGTGATGTCCGTGTCACTAGTAATGTAATGTCCTGTATATAGAGATGTCCGTGTCACTAGTAATGTGATGTCCTGTATATAGAGATGTCCGTGTCACTAGTAATGTAATGTCCTGTATATAGAGATGTCCGTGTCACTAGTAATGTGATGTCCTGTATATAGAGATGTCACTAGTAATGTGATGTCCTGTATATAGAGATGTCACTAGTAATGTAATGTCCTGTATATAGAGATGTCCGTGTCACTAGTAATGTAATGTCCTGTATATAGAGATGTCCGTGTCACTAGTAATGTGATGTCCTGTATATAGAGATGTCCGTGTCACTAGTAATGTGATGTCCTGTATATAGAGATGTCACTAGTAATGTGATGTCCTGTATATAGAGATGTCCGTGTCCCTAGTAATGTAATGTCCTGTATATAGAGATGTCCGTGTCACTAGTAATGTAATGTCCTGTATATAGAGATGTCCGTGTCACTAGTAATGTAATATCCTGTATATAGAGATGTCCGTGTCACTAGTAATGTAATGTCCTGTATATAGAGATGTCAGTGTCACTAGTAATGTAATGTCCTGTATATAGAGATGTCCGTGTCCCTAGTAATGTAATGTCCTGTATATAGAGATGTCCGTGTCACTAGTAATGTAATGTCCTGTATATAGAGATGTCAGTGTCACTAGTAATGTAATGTCCTGTATATAGAGATGTCCGTGTCCCTAGTAATGTAATGTCCTGTATATAGAGATGTCCGTGTCCCTAGTAATGTAATGTCCTGTATATAGAGATGTCCGTGTCCCTAGTAATGTAATGTCCTGTATATAGAGATGTCCGTGTCACTAGTAATGTAATGTCCTGTATATAGAGATGTCAGTGTCACTAGTAATGTAATGTCCTGTATATAGAGATGTCCGTGTCCCTAGTAATGTAATGTCCTGTATATAGAGATGTACGTGTCCCTAGTAATGTAATGTCCTGTATATAGAGATGTCCGTGTCACTAGTAATGTAATGTCCTGTATATAGAGATGTCCGTGTCCCTAGTAATGTGATGTCCTGTATATAGAGATGTCCGTGTCACTAGTAATGTAATGTCCTGTATATAGAGATGTCCATGTCACTAGTAATGTAATGTCCTGTATATAGAGATGTCCGTGTCACTAGTAATGTGATGTCCTGTATATAGAGATGTCCGTGTCACTAGTAATGTAATGTCCTGTATATAGAGATGTCCATGTCACTAGTAATGTAATGTCCTGTATATAGAGATGTCCGTGTCACTAGTAATGTGATGTCCTGTATATAGAGATGTCACTAGTAATGTGATGTCCTGTATATAGAGATGTCCGTGTCACTAGTAATGTAATGTCCTGTATATAGAGATGTCTGTGTCACTAGTAATGTAATGTCCTGTATATAGAGATGTCCGTGTCCCTAGTAATGTAATGTCCTGTATATAGAGATGTCCGTGTCACTAGTAATGTAATATCCTGTATATAGAGATGTCCGTGTCACTAGTAATGTGATGTCCTGTATATAGAGATGTCCGTGTCACTAGTAATGTAATGTCCTGTATATAGAGATGTCCGTGTCCCTAGTAATGTGATGTCCTGTATATAGAGATGTCCGTGTCACTAGTAATGTGATGTCCTGTATATAGAGATGTCACTAGTAATGTGATGTCCTGTATATAGAGATGTCCGTGTCACTAGTAATGTAATGTCCTGTATATAGAGATGTCTGTGTCACTAGTAATGTAATGTCCTGTATATAGAGATGTCCATGTCACTAGTAATGTAATGTCCTGTATATAGAGATGTCCGTGTCCCTAGTAATGTGATGTCCTGTATATAGAGATGTCCGTGTCACTAGTAATGTAATGTCCTGTATATAGAGATGTCCGTGTCACTAGTAATGTAATGTCCTGTATATAGAGATGTCCGTGTCACTAGTAATGTAATGTCCTGTATATAGAGATGTCCGTGTCACTAGTAATGTGATGTCCTGTATATAGAGATGTCCGTGTCACTAGTAATGTAATGTCCTGTATATAGAGATGTCTGTGTCACTAGTAATGTAATGTCCTGTATATAGAGATGTCCGTGTCCCTAGTAATGTAATGTCCTGTATATAGTGATGTCCATGTCACTAGTAATGTAATATCCTGTATATAGAGATGTCCGTGTCACTAGTAATGTGATGTCCTGTATATAGAGATGTCCGTGTCACTAGTAATGTAATGTCCTGTATATAGAGATGTCCGTGTCCCTAGTAATGTGATGTCCTGTATATAGAGATGTCCGTGTCACTAGTAATGTGATGTCCTGTATATAGAGATGTCACTAGTAATGTGATGTCCTGTATATAGAGATGTCCGTGTCACTAGTAATGTAATGTCCTGTATATAGAGATGTCTGTGTCACTAGTAATGTAATGTCCTGTATATAGAGATGTCCATGTCACTAGTAATGTAATGTCCTGTATATAGAGATGTCCGTGTCCCTAGTAATGTGATGTCCTGTATATAGAGATGTCCGTGTCACTAGTAATGTAATGTCCTGTATATAGAGATGTCCGTGTCACTAGTAATGTAATGTCCTGTATATAGAGATGTCCGTGTCACTAGTAATGTAATGTCCTGTATATAGAGATGTCCGTGTCACTAGTAATGTGATGTCCTGTATATAGAGATGTCCGTGTCACTAGTAATGTAATGTCCTGTATATAGAGATGTCCGTGTCACTAGTAATGTAATGTCCTGTATATAGTGATGTCCGTGTCACTAGTAATGTGATGTCCTGTATATAGAGATGTCCGTGTCACTAGTAATGTAATGTCCTGTATATAGAGATGTCCGTGTCACTAGTAATGTAATGTCCTGTATATAGAGATGTCCGTGTCACTAGTAATGTGATGTCCTGTATATAGAGATGTCCGTGTCACTAGTAATGTGATGTCCTGTATATAGAGATGTCCGTGTCACTAGTAATGTAATGTCCTGTATATAGAGATGTCCGTGTCACTAGTAATGTGATGTCCTGTATATAGAGATGTCCGTGTCACTAGTAATGTAATGTCCTGTATATAGAGATGTCCGTGTCACTAGTAATGTAATGTCCTGTATATAGTGATGTCCGTGTCACTAGTAATGTAATGTCCTGTATATAGAGATGTCCGTGTCACTAGTAATGTAATGTCCTGTATATAGAGATGTCCGTGTCACTAGTAATGTAATGTCCTGTATATAGAGATGTCCGTGTCACTAGTAATGTGATGTCCTGTATATAGAGATGTCCGTGTCACTAGTAATGTAATGTCCTGTATATAGAGATGTCCGTGTCACTAGTAATGTGATGTACTGTATATAGAGATGTCCGTGTCACTAGTAATGTGATGTCCTGTATATAGAGATGTCCGTGTCACTAGTAATGTGATGTCCTGTATATAGAGATGTCCATGTCACTAGTAATGTAATGTCCTGTATATAGAGATGTCCATGTCACTAGTAATGTAATGTACTGTATATAGAGATGTCCGTGTCACTAGTAATGTAATGTCCTGTATATAGAGATGTCCGTGTCCCTAGTAATGTAATGTCCTGTATATAGAGATGTCCGTGTCACTAGTAATGTAATGTCCTGTATATAGAGATGTCCATGTCACTAGTAATGTAATGTACTGTATATAGAGATGTCCGTGTCACTAGTAATGTAATGTCCTGTATATAGAGATGTCCGTGTCCCTAGTAATGTGATGTCCTGTATATAGAGATGTCTGTGTCCCTAGTAATGTGATGTCCTGTATATAGAGATGTCACTAGTAATGTAATGTACTGTATATAGAGATGTCCGTGTCACTAGTAATGTAATGTCCTGTATATAGAGATGTCCGTGTCCCTAGTAATGTGATGTCCTGTATATAGAGATGTCACTAGTAATGTAATGTCCTGTATATAGAGATGTCCGTGTCACTAGTAATGTAATGTCCTGTATATAGAGATGTCCGTGTCCCTAGTAATGTGATGTCCTGTATATAGAGATGTCCGTGTCCCTAGTAATGTAATGTCCTGTATATAGAGATGTCACTAGTAATGTAATGTCCTGTATATAGAGATGTCAGTGTCACTAGTAATGTAATGTCCTGTATATAGAGATGTCCGTGTCCCTAGTAATGTAATGTCCTGTATATAGAGATGTCCGTGTCCCTAGTAATGTGATGTCCTGTATATAGAGATGTCCGTGTCACTAGTAATGTGATGTCCTGTATATAGAGATGTCCGTGTCCCTAGTAATGTAATGTCCTGTATATAGAGATGTCCGTGTCACTAGTAATGTAACGTCCTGTATATAGAGATGTCCGTGTCCCTAGTAATGTAACGTCCTGTATATAGAGATGTCCGTGTCACTAGTAATGTAACGTCCTGTATATAGAGATGTCCGTGTCACTAGTAATGTGATGTCCTGTATATAGAGATGTCCGTGTCACTAGTAATGTGATGTCCTGTATATAGAGATGTCCGTGTCACTAGTAATGTGATGTCCTGTATATAGAGATGTCCGTGTCACTAGTAATGTAATGTCCTGTATATAGAGATGTATGTGTCACTAGTAATGTAATGTCCTGTATATAGAGATGTCCGTGTCACTAGTAATGTAATGTCCTGTATATAGAGATGTCCGTGTCCCTAGTAATGTAATGTCCTGTATATAGAGATGTCTGTGTCCCTAGTAATGTAATGTATATAGAGATGTCCGTGTCCCTAGTAATGTAATGTCCTGTATATAGAGATGTCCGTGTCACTAGTAATGTAATGTCCTGTATATAGAGATGTCCGTGTCCCTAGTAATGTAATGTCCTGTATATAGTGATGTCCGTGTCACTAGTAATGTAATGTCCTGTATATAGAGATGTCCGTGTCACTAGTAATGTAATGTCCTGTATATAGAGATGTCCGTGTCCCTAGTAATGTGATGTCCTGTATATAGTGATGTCCGTGTCACTAGTAATGTAATGTCCTGTATATAGAGATGTCCATGTCACTAGTAATGTAATGTCCTGTATATAGAGATGTCCGTGTCCCTAGTAATGTAATGTCCTGTATATAGAGATGTCCGTGTCACTAGTAATGTGATGTCCTGTATATAGAGATGTCCGTGTCACTAGTAATGTAATGTCCTGTATATAGAGATGTCCATGTCACTAGTAATGTAATGTCCTGTATATAGAGATGTCCGTGTCCCTAGTAATGTAATGTCCTGTATATAGAGATGTACGTGTCACTAGTAATGTAATGTCCTGTATATAGAGATGTCCGTGTCCCTAGTAATGTAATGTCCTGTATATAGAGATGTCCATGTCACTAGTAATGTAATGTCCTGTATATAGAGATGTCCGTGTCACTAGTAATGTAATGTCCTGTATATAGAGATGTATGTGTCACTAGTAATGTAATGTCCTGTATATAGAGATGTCCGTGTCACTAGTAATGTAATGTCCTGTATATAGAGATGTCCGTGTCCCTAGTAATGTAATGTCCTGTATATAGAGATGTCTGTGTCCCTAGTAATGTAATGTATATAGAGATGTCCGTGTCCCTAGTAATGTAATGTCCTGTATATAGAGATGTCCGTGTCACTAGTAATGTAATGTCCTGTATATAGAGATGTCCGTGTCCCTAGTAATGTAATGTCCTGTATATAGTGATGTCCGTGTCACTAGTAATGTAATGTCCTGTATATAGAGATGTCCGTGTCACTAGTAATGTAATGTCCTGTATATAGAGATGTCCGTGTCCCTAGTAATGTGATGTCCTGTATATAGTGATGTCCGTGTCACTAGTAATGTAATGTCCTGTATATAGAGATGTCCATGTCACTAGTAATGTAATGTCCTGTATATAGAGATGTCCGTGTCCCTAGTAATGTAATGTCCTGTATATAGAGATGTCCGTGTCACTAGTAATGTGATGTCCTGTATATAGAGATGTCCGTGTCACTAGTAATGTAATGTCCTGTATATAGAGATGTCCATGTCACTAGTAATGTAATGTCCTGTATATAGAGATGTCCGTGTCCCTAGTAATGTAATGTCCTGTATATAGAGATGTACGTGTCACTAGTAATGTAATGTCCTGTATATAGAGATGTCCGTGTCCCTAGTAATGTAATGTCCTGTATATAGAGATGTCCGTGTCACTAGTAATGTGATGTCCTGTATATAGAGATGTCTGTGTCACTAGTAATGTAATGTCCTGTATATAGAGATGTCCGTGTCACTAGTAATGTGATGCCCTGTATATAGAGATGTCCATGTCACTAGTAATGTAATGTCCTGTATATAGAGATGTCCGTGTCACTAGTAATGTGATGTCCTGTATATAGAGATGTCCGTGTCACTAGTAATGTGATGTCCTGTATATAGAGATGTACGTGTCACTAGTAATGTAATGTCCTGTATATAGAGATGTCCATGTCACTAGTAATGTAATGTCCTGTATATAGAGATGTCCGTGTCCCTAGTAATGTGATGTCCTGTATATAGTGATGTCCGTGTCACTAGTAATGTAATGTCCTGTATATAGAGATGTCCGTGTCACTAGTAATGTGATGTCCTGTATATAGTGATGTCCGTGTCACTAGTAATGTAATGTCCTGTATATAGAGATGTCCGTGTCGACTAGTAATGTGATGTCCTGTATATAGAGATGTCCGTGTCACTAGTAATGTAATGTCCTGTATATAGAGATGTCCGTGTCACTAGTAATGTGATGTCCTGTATATAGTGATGTCCGTGTCCCTAGTAATGTAATGTCCTGTATATAGAGATGTCCGTGTCACTAGTAATGTAATGTCCTGTATATAGAGATGTCCGTGTCACTAGTAATGTGATGTCCTGTATATAGAGATGTCACTAGTAATGTAATGTCCTGTATATAGAGATGTCCGTGTCACTAGTAATGTAATGTCCTGTATATAGAGATGTCCGTGTCACTAGTAATGTGATGTCCTGTATATAGTGATGTCCGTGTCACTAGTAATGTAATGTCCTGTATATAGAGATGTCCTTGTCACTAGTAATGTGATGTCCTGTATATAGAGATGTCCGTGTCACTAGTAATGTGATGTCCTGTATATAGAGATGTACGTGTCCCTAGTAATGTAATGTCCTGTATATAGAGATGTCCGTGTCACTAGTAATGTAATGTCCTGTATATAGAGATGTCCGTGTCACTAGTAATGTAATGTCCTGTATATAGAGATGTCCGTGTCACTAGTAATGTGATGTCCTGTATATAGAGATGTCCGTGTCACTAGTAATGTGATGTCCTGTATATAGAGATGTACGTGTCCCTAGTAATGTAATGTCCTGTATATAGTGATGTCCGTGTCACTAGTAATGTAATGTCCTGTATATAGAGATGTCCGTGTCACTAGTAATGTGATGTCCTGTATATAGAGATGTCCGTGTCACTAGTAATGTAATGTCCTGTATATAGAGATGTCCGTGTCGATAGTAATGTGATGTCCTGTATATAGAGATGTCCGTGTCACTAGTAATGTGATGTCCTGTATATAGAGATGTCACTAGTAATGTGATGTCCTGTATATAGAGATGTCACTAGTAATGTAATGTCCTGTATATAGAGATGTCCGTGTCACTAGTAATGTAATGTCCTGTATATAGAGATGTCCGTGTCACTAGTAATGTGATGTCCTGTATATAGAGATGTACGTGTCACTAGTAATGTGATGTCCTGTATATAGAGATGTCCGTGTCACTAGTAATGTAATGTCCTGTATATAGAGATGTCCGTGTCACTAGTAATGTGATGTCCTGTATATAGAGATGTCCGTGTCACTAGTAATGTGATGTCCTGTATATAGAGATGTCACTAGTAATGTGATGTCCTGTATATAGAGATGTCCGTGTCACTAGTAATGTAATGTCCTGTATATAGAGATGTCCGTGTCACTAGTAATGTAATGTCCTGTATATAGAGATGTCCGTGTCCCTAGTAATGTAATGTCCTGTATATAGAGATGTCCGTGTCACTAGTAATGTAATGTCCTGTATATAGAGATGTCCATGTCACTAGTAATGTAATGTCCTGTATATAGAGATGTCGTGTCACTAGTAATGTGATGTCCTGTATATAGAGATGTCCATGTCACTAGTAATGTAATGTCCTGTATATAGAGATGTCCGTGTCACTAGTAATGTGATGTCCTGTATATAGAGATGTCCGTGTCACTAGTAATGTAATGTCCTGTATATAGAGATGTCCGTGTCACTAGTAATGTAATGTCCTGTATATAGAGATGTCTGTGTCACTAGTAATGTAATGTCCTGTATATAGAGATGTACGTGTCACTAGTAATGTAATGTCCTGTATATAGAGATGTCCGTGTCCCTAGTAATGTGATGTCCTGTATATAGAGATGTCCGTGTCACTAGTAATGTGATGTCCTGTATATAGAGATGTCCGTGTCACTAGTAATGTAATGTCCTGTATATAGAGATGTCCGTGTCCCTAGTAATGTGATGTCCTGTATATAGAGATGTCCGTGTCACTAGTAATGTGATGTCCTGTATATAGAGATGTCCGTGTCACTAGTAATGTAATGTCCTGTATATAGAGATGTCCGTGTCACTAGTAATGTAATGTCCTGTATATAGAGATGTCCGTGTCACTAGTAATGTAATGTCCCCTATAGAGATGTCCGTGTCACTAGTAATGTAATGTCCTGTATATAGAGATGTCCGTGTCACTAGTAATGTAATATCCTGTATATAGAGATGTCCGTGTCACTAGTAATGTAATGTCCTGTATATAGAGATGTCAGTGTCACTAGTAATGTAATGTCCTGTATATAGAGATGTCCGTGTCCCTAGTAATGTAATGTCCTGTATATAGAGATGTCCGTGTCCCTAGTAATGTAATGTCCTGTATATAGAGATGTCCGTGTCCCTAGTAATGTAATGTCCTGTATATAGAGATGTCAGTGTCACTAGTAATGTAATGTCCTGTATATAGAGATGTCCGTGTCCCTAGTAATGTAATGTCCTGTATATAGAGATGTACGTGTCCCTAGTAATGTAATGTCCTGTATATAGAGATGTCCGTGTCACTAGTAATGTAATGTCCTGTATATAGAGATGTCCGTGTCCCTAGTAATGTGATGTCCTGTATATAGAGATGTCCGTGTCACTAGTAATGTGATGTCCTGTATATAGAGATGTCCGTGTCACTAGTAATGTAATGTCCTGTATATAGAGATGTCCATGTCACTAGTAATGTAATGTCCTGTATATAGAGATGTCCGTGTCACTAGTAATGTGATGTCCTGTATATAGAGATGTCCGTGTCACTAGTAATGTAATGTCCTGTATATAGAGATGTCCATGTCACTAGTAATGTAATGTCCTGTATATAGAGATGTCCGTGTCACTAGTAATGTGATGTCCTGTATATAGAGATGTCACTAGTAATGTGATGTCCTGTATATAGAGATGTCCGTGTCACTAGTAATGTAATGTCCTGTATATAGAGATGTCCATGTCACTAGTAATGTGATGTCCTGTATATAGAGATGTCCGTGTCCCTAGTAATGTGATGTCCTGTATATAGAGATGTCCGTGTCACTAGTAATGTGATGTCCTGTATATAGAGATGTCCGTGTCACTAGTAATGTAATGTCCTGTATATAGAGATGTCCATGTCACTAGTAATGTAATGTCCTGTATATAGAGATGTCCGTGTCACTAGTAATGTGATGTCCTGTATATAGAGATGTCACTAGTAATGTGATGTCCTGTATATAGAGATGTCCGTGTCACTAGTAATGTAATGTCCTGTATATAGAGATGTCTGTGTCACTAGTAATGTAATGTCCTGTATATAGAGATGTCCATGTCACTAGTAATGTAATGTCCTGTATATAGAGATGTCCATGTCACTAGTAATGTGATGTCCTGTATATAGAGATGTCCGTGTCCCTAGTAATGTGATGTCCTGTATATAGAGATGTCCGTGTCACTAGTAATGTGATGTCCTGTATATAGAGATGTCACTAGTAATGTGATGTCCTGTATATAGAGATGTCCGTGTCACTAGTAATGTAATGTCCTGTATATAGAGATGTCTGTGTCACTAGTAATGTAATGTCCTGTATATAGAGATGTCCATGTCACTAGTAATGTAATGTCCTGTATATAGAGATGTCCGTGTCCCTAGTAATGTGATGTCCTGTATATAGAGATGTCCGTGTCACTAGTAATGTAATGTCCTGTATATAGAGATGTCCGTGTCACTAGTAATGTAATGTCCTGTATATAGAGATGTCCGTGTCACTAGTAATGTGATGTCCTGTATATAGAGATGTCCGTGTCACTAGTAATGTGATGTCCTGTATATAGAGATGTCCATGTCACTAGTAATGTGATGTCCTGTATATAGAGATGTCCATGTCACTAGTAATGTAATGTACTGTATATAGAGATGTCCGTGTCACTAGTAATGTAATGTCCTGTATATAGAGATGTCCGTGTCCCTAGTAATGTGATGTCCTGTATATAGAGATGTCTGTGTCCCTAGTAATGTGATGTCCTGTATATAGAGATGTCACTAGTAATGTAATGTACTGTATATAGAGATGTCCGTGTCACTAGTAATGTAATGTCCTGTATATAGAGATGTCCGTGTCCCTAGTAATGTGATGTCCTGTATATAGAGATGTCACTAGTAATGTAATGTCCTGTATATAGAGATGTCCGTGTCACTAGTAATGTAATGTCCTGTATATAGAGATGTCCGTGTCCCTAGTAATGTGATGTCCTGTATATAGAGATGTCCGTGTCCCTAGTAATGTAATGTCCTGTATATAGAGATGTCACTAGTAATGTGATGTCCTGTATATAGAGATGTCCGTGTCCCTAGTAATGTGATGTCCTGTATATAGAGATGTCCATGTCCCTAGTAATGTGATGTCCTGTATATAGAGATGTCCGTGTCACTAGTAATGTGATGTCCTGTATATAGAGATGTCCGTGTCCCTAGTAATGTAATGTCCTGTATATAGAGATGTCCATGTCACTAGTAATGTAATGTCCTGTATATAGAGATGTCCGTGTCACTAGTAATGTAATGTCCTGTATATAGAGATGTCCGTGTCACTAGTAATGTAATGTCCTGTATATAGAGATGTCCGTGTCACTAGTAATGTAATGTCCTGTATATAGAGATGTCCGTGTCACTAGTAATGTGATGTCCTGTATATAGTGATGTCCGTGTCGATAGTAATGGGATGTCCTGTATATAGAGATGTCCGTGTCACTAGTAATGTGATGTCCTGTATATAGAGATGTACGTGTCCCTAGTAATGTAATGTCCTGTATATAGAGATGTCCATGTCACTAGTAATGTAATGTCCTGTATATAGAGATGTCCGTGTCACTAGTAATGTAATGTCCTGTATATAGAGATGTCCATGTCACTAGTAATGTGATGTCCTGTATATAGAGATGTCACTAGTAATGTAATGTCCTGTATATAGAGATGTCACTAGTAATGTGATGTCCTGTATATAGAGATGTCCGTGTCACTAGTAATGTAATGTCCTGTATATAGAGATGTCCGTGTCCCTAGTAATGTAATGTCCTGTATATAGAGATGTCTGTGTCACTAGTAATGTAATGTCCTGTATATAGAGATGTCCGTGTCACTAGTAATGTAATGTCCTGTATATAGAGATGTCCGTGTCACTAGTAATGTGATGTCCTGTATATAGAGATGTCCGTGTCACTAGTAATGTGATGTCCTGTATATAGAGATGTCCGTGTCACTAGTAATGTAATGTCCTGTATATAGAGATGTCCGTGTCACTAGTAATGTAATGTCCTGTATATAGAGATGTCCGTGTCACTAGTAATGTAATGTCCTGTATATAGAGATGTCCGTGTCACTAGTAATGTAATGTCCTGTATATAGAGATGTCCGTGTCACTAGTAATGTAATGTCCTGTATATAGAGATGTCCGTGTCACTAGTAATGTAATGTCCTGTATATAGAGATGTCCATGTCACTAGTAATGTGATGTCCTGTATATAGAGATGTCCGTGTCACTAGTAATGTAATGTCCTGTATATAGAGATGTCCGTGTCACTAGTAATGTAATGTCCTGTATATAGAGATGTCCGTGTCACTAGTAATGTAATGTCCTGTATATAGAGATGTCCATGTCACTAGTAATGTGATGTCCTGTATATAGAGATGTCCATGTCACTAGTAATGTGATGTCCTGTATATAGAGATGTCCGTGTCACTAGTAATGTAATGTCCTGTATATAGAGATGTCCGTGTCACTAGTAATGTGATGTCCTGTATATAGAGATGTCCATGTCACTAGTAATGTGATGTCCTGTATATAGAGATGTCCGTGTCACTAGTAATGTAATGTCCTGTATATAGAGATGTCCGTGTCACTAGTAATGTAATGTCCTGTATATAGAGATGTCCGTGTCACTAGTAATGTGATGTCCTGTATATAGAGATGTCCGTGTCCCTAGTAATGTAATGTCCTGTATATAGTGATGTCCGTGTCACTAGTAATGTAATGTCCTGTATATAGAGATGTCCATGTCACTAGTAATGTGATGTCCTGTATATAGAGATGTCCATGTCACTAGTAATGTGATGTCCTGTATATAGAGATGTCCGTGTCACTAGTAATGTAATGTCCTGTATATAGAGATGTCCGTGTCACTAGTAATGTAATGTCCTGTATATAGAGATGTCCGTGTCACTAGTAATGTGATGTCCTGTATATAGAGATGTCCGTGTCCCTAGTAATGTAATGTCCTGTATATAGTGATGTCCGTGTCACTAGTAATGTAATGTCCTGTATATAGAGATGTCCGTGTCACTAGTAATGTAATGTCCTGTATATAGAGATGTCCGTGTCACTAGTAATGTAATGTCCTGTATATAGAGATGTCCGTGTCACTAGTAATGTGATGTCCTGTATATAGAGATGTCCGTGTCACTAGTAATGTGATGTCCTGTATATAGAGATGTCCGTGTCCCTAGTAATGTAATGTCCTGTATATAGAGATGTCCGTGTCACTAGTAATGTAATGTCCTGTATATAGAGATGTCCGTGTCCCTAGTAATGTGATGTCCTGTATATAGAGATGTCCGTGTCACTAGTAATGTAATGTCCTGTATATAGAGATGTCCGTGTCACTAGTAATGTAATGTCCTGTATATAGAGATGTCCGTGTCACTAGTAATGTAATGTCCTGTATATAGAGATGTCCGTGTCACTAGTAATGTGATGTCCTGTATATAGAGATGTACGTGTCACTAGTAATGTAATGTCCTGTATATAGAGATGTCCGTGTCACTAGTAATGTGATGTCCTGTATATAGAGATGTCCGTGTCCCTAGTAATGTAATGTCCTGTATATAGAGATGTCCGTGTCACTAGTAATGTAATGTCCTGTATATAGAGATGTCCGTGTCCCTAGTAATGTGATGTCCTGTATATAGAGATGTCCGTGTCACTAGTAATGTGATGTCCTGTATATAGAGATGTCCGTGTCACTAGTAATGTGATGTCCTGTATATAGTGATGTCCGTGTCGATAGTAATGGGATGTCCATGTCCCTAGTAATCCTGTGGCTCTCCAGCCAGTGCTGACCTCTCACCCACGTTTAGTACCACGTGACCCGTGCCCCCTCCATGAACACAGCAACGACCGCTAATAACCCTGCCACAGCACTGACCAATCAGCGACTTGCCAGGTGTCAGCCCCGCCCATGTAAGTGTCTCTCAGTGTAACGAGCCTGGCGCCCCGCCCCCTCTCCCGTCTCATGTTCTTAGGGCGAATGAGGGTATCGGGGCGTGTCCGCTAGGCGTGGTCTGTGTGACGGTTCAGGGTCCGAGTGAAGCCCGGCGGGAGCAGGAAGATGGCGGCGGTGGTGGCCGGGGGGTCCGTGTTGCACCGGGTGGCCGAGGCCCTCGGGGCCTCCGAACCGGCTCTCAAGCTCATCCTCTCTATCTTCATAGGTGAGGCGGGATGGGCAGGGCTGGAGAGGCGTGGGGTAGAGACAGATTGGGGTGATAGAGAGGGGAAACAGGTGGTGGGGGGGGGAGACAAACTGAGGGGATAGAGAGGGGAGACAGGTGGAAAGGGGAGACAAACTGAGGGTAGACAGGTGGTGGGGGGGAGACAGGTGGTGGGGGGGAGACAAACTGAGGGGATAGAGAGGGGAGACAGGTGGTGGTGGGGGGGGGGAGACAAACTGAGGGGATAGAGAGGGGAA